>JAVJIF010003137.1:0-172999 GCA_038442645.1 Agave tequilana | reverse complement strand
AAAGATCAAGCTCAAATGCCAAATTGGGGACTTAAAGTCGGAAGCGACGTGCTACGTGATCGATGCCGACACCTCATACAATTTGCTGCTCGGATGACCATGGATTCATCGTAATTCCATCATTCCTCCACTCTCCACCAAGTTATGAAATACAACGACGGGAGTGGGAAGTTACGGACGTTGATTGCTGAAAGGCATCCTTTCAAGGAGTCGAGAACTATTTCACAGACTCTCTCCTATACAAGACTCTTTAGAAACAAATAAACGAGAACCCACAACCAGAAGAGCCAGACTCTGGTAATGAAGCTGACACCGAGCCAGAGAAAGAAGAGTGCATGTGGGAACTAGATCCACTTGTAACACCGCCAATGATGTAGGCGATGGTATATTAATGAAGAGTTTAATTTGGCTTACTTTTTTGTGTTCGCTTCTGATTCAGTGCTATCAGACACTAGTGTTGAAGTGGATAATGATCCCTGGTCGGCAATGGATGCTTTGACATCCTTGCATGTACCAGTGAAGTCATCTTCGAAACGTACCAAGATGTCGGTGATGCACAAGAATCAATATTCATGGTCCCAGCTAGACATAAAGGCCAAAGCCAATCCTTTTTGGACAAATCAAATCCGAGCTGATTTCTTGTGAAGAGTCAAAAAGCGAGAATGAACCCTTAGTTCACCCATTATGAGCCAAATGTACTCAGAATAATGGAAAGTATGGGGTATGACCTGACAACGGTCTTGGGTTGAACTTCGGCAAGGAAGAAGAACACTACTCCGGTCTTCGTTCCGAAGGGAAAACCCCTGATTATTATCATCGACTCGCAGGGGGTGGGCTATATGTCAACTCCGACCCCATCAGCCTCTGAGTCTGAAGAGTCCATTATGTCATAATTACTTATCAGGCATGCATCGTGGGAGTTAGATGTTAGTGTCGGCAACATCTTCAGAGAACTTTCAGTAAATATGATTTCAACAAGCCACCTGGAAGACAGAGATGAAGAGATGATCCAGTCTGATACAGATCTTTGGATCAAGCACTTAAATACTCTTTGGGATACTCGCTTTGATAGCGTGAGCCGCCCACAATATTAATCTGGGAGATGAGGCTAATCCTAAGCCCATCTTTATAAGCAAAGCCTATCACCCTCCGAAAAAGAAGATTTAATATCTCTTATGCAAGAGTATATAAATATTTTCGTTTGGAATTATGAGGACATGTCTGGGCTTGATCCTCGAGTGGCTATGCATAGCCTCAACATTAATTCAGACGTAAAGCCAGTCAAACATAGAGCGACGGTTTCGTCCAGAATTAATAGAGGCAATTCAGTCAGAAGTCAAAAAACTTATAGACTCTGGCTTCATTAGGGAAGAACAATATCCTGATTGGGTAGCCAATATCGTCCCCATTATCGAAAGAATGAAAAGATCCAATTTGCATTGATTTTCGCGATCTAAATGAGGCCTGTCCCAAAGACGAATTCCCCTCCAATCACGGATGTCATGATTGACAATACGTGCTGATTTGAGCGAATGTCCTTCATGTATGATTTTCAGGGTATAACCAAATCAAAATGTATCTTGATGATGAAAAACATACTTCTTTCAGGACATCACTGGGGGTATACTGCTACACCGTCATGCCCTTCGACTGAAGAAACACGGGGCTACATATCAAGAGCTATAATGCCATTTTCCACGAGCACATGCGTAAAATAGTGGATGCTATGTTGACGACATGCAGTGAAAAGCCGCGCCAAAGGTGATCACATAACCGATTTGAAGACAATCTTCGACATCATGCGGGCACATCAGTTGAAGATGAACCCCACCAAATCCTTCCTGGGTGGCCAGTGGTAATTCTAGGGTTTGCGGTAACTTTCACAGGATTCATTTAGACCCAGAAAAGTTCACGCTATCTAGAGATGCAACCTCCGCAGAACCTTAGAGAACTTAGGGGATTGCAAAGACGATTGACATACATCCGAAGGTTCTTCTCAAATCTCTCCGGAAGATGCCACCCCTTTACCAAATTAATGAGAAGGGTGTCTCGTTCATTTGGGACGATACTGCCACTAGCGTTCGAGGAGATCAAAGATACCTCAAGCACCCCAGTCCTTACAGCTCCAGTATCCGAAAAATCTTTCCTGATATACGTCCAAGCGATGGATCATTCTCTAGAAGCTTTATTAGCTCAAAATAATGTTCAAAGACACGAGCAAGAAATCTATTATCTGAGTAGGACTATGATCAGGGCCGAACATCGATACAGCCCGATCGAAAGGAATGTTTGGCATTGATGTTCGCTGTCCAGAAAATGCGACACTACTTGGTAGCCAAACTATAAATGTCATATCAAATGTAACCTTTTGAGTTACTCATGACAAAGCCATCGTCATTAAACGGCCGACTGGCAAGATGGGCCATATTGCTATCTCAATATGAAATACGCTTTTTACTACAAAGGCCATAAAGGGACAAGCGGTGGCAGATTTCCAGGCTGAGCACCCAGATCCGAGGGCAACCAAACTTTACGAGAATCTCCCAGACGAGGTCGCTGAAGTTTGTCTAACCCAGACATCTTTTGAAAAGTAAGTGTGGCAACTCTTCTTTGACGATGCATCGAGAACAGGTCCGCAAGGACATGTCATAGTAGTAGTGGGGATAGTACTCGTCTCCCCACAGAACTATGTGATTTCTCGAGCTTTCTCATTAACCGAGCCCTGCTCCAACAATGTAGCAGAGTACAATGCCCTTTTGATTGGAATGTAAATCGCCGATAAGATTGGTTAAAATCTCGAGGCATACGATGACTCTAACTTATCGTCAACCAAGTTCGCGGGGAGTACGAAGTCAGACATGAAGATCTAGTACCCTATTACAACGCACTGTCCACATGGCCGGGAGGTTCATAAACTTTTACATCGACCATTGATTAGTCTCTAATTTTGCATATTTATATCACATCTTCACATTAATTTCATATTATTCTGCTAATAAAGTTTTGCTTGCTTGATTCTAGGTCCATGGTGTGCAATGAAGAAGAAGACCCTAAATCACCATTTAATTGGTGATTAAAGGCCTATTAAAGATAGCCATTGACTAGAGAGCTGATTCTGTAAAAATCAGGGCTGCAAAGACGAAACCAGGCACAGAGCCTGACAGGAGACAGACGGGACCACGCGCGGCTCGAGCGCCGCGCGCAGCGGCCCTAGTATGGCCGCGACCGCTTTTGGGCTAGGGCCTGTCCCCTGGCCCCCCCTCTTCCCTGGTGGCTATAAATACCCCCTTGGGGTTTCAGAGCAAGATATACAGAGTTTAGGGTAGTTTTTTCATTCCATGTTGTAGTTTAGTTTAGGTTAGTTTAGTTTCTCTTCTTTCCCATTGTATTTTCCATTTTGTTTTAGATCTTGTATTAGGAGAAAGAGTGATACATGAGTGGAATGCAAGAGTACTTGTAATAAAGGTGACAAGGTATGAAAGGTGCTCTCTTTACCTCTCTTTATTTTCTATCTAACTTCTTTACATGTGTAGCTAATCTTTTCTCTCATGGCACTAACTACTAACCACCAACTAGTTTAACTTCTTTTATGATAATCCACATGAATCTAATAGCCTCGTTTTGGCCTTGCTCTTGCAAGAGCCATTGATGGCTCATGATGATGGATCTAACACTCTAACTTCCTAACCACTAACAAGCTAACATTACTTTACTCCATGCTTACTCTTCTATAGTATTGATGGTTTAAGTGTAGCTTGCACTTGTTTGTTGAGTTGGGTTGTGATGAGTTACATATGGGTCATACTTTGAATAGCTCTTAACCAAGGACTAGTGATGACCAATGATACATGTGAGGTAACTATCACTAAGAGGTTAGCATGTTGGTGGAGTCATAGTAGTTAGCAGCCGTGGGTTTTCTTTCCTTTTCACTTTATTTTAGATATACATACAAAAATCACAAATATATTCTTTTCTATGTTTCCACTTCTTTGTTTTCACCGTGCTTCTCTTTTCATTCTTTCTTTTCTTTCTTTTCATTCTTTAAAACTTTGAAGAATCTTTACAAACACGTGAATCACTGGTAAAACTTCTATTGCCTCCCATCCTTGTGGATTCGACTCGTTTTAGTCTCAATGCTATAACGGAAGTATCGAGGAAGCCAAAGCATACACACTTTAAATTTTCACTTCAAAACATACACTTTTTGTGCGCAGTTTTTCCCCGATCAAATTTTGCGCTGTTACCGGGGATGGGAACGATTTGATTTTACAAGTTTGTTAACTTTTCTTCTTTATTTTTTTGTGTGCAGGTTAAATTTTAGCATTGCAGAAGTCCACACTTGCTCAAGTGTGGTCGGTAACTTCTTGTACATTCATATACTCTGCTGCTAATTTTTGTTTATATTACTTGTACACTGTAAATAATTTTAAGAAATAAAATATAGAAATTGGATGCTTTAAACGGTTTAGAACATTTGCATCTAGGCACGTGTCATTTTCATTCCAATATACTGTATTTATAGGAGGTGTACATATTGTATTGCATATAGTTAGGACAATACTTCAGTGATTTACTCGCTTTTTTTGTGTTCATCTTATCTATATTGCACACTTGCACAAATTTAACTTAAGGGCAAAACCCAAAACAACATAGGTGGGAAAGTCATTACCCTCCCTTAGCCCAAAAATCACCTCCTCACTCACACAACCAAGCCTTAATAAAATTTGCTAGACGTTGGCCCCTAGGGACATCTCGAACTCATTTAGAGATTGACCTAAGCGAAAAGTTGTTAGAAGTTGACTCTTGTCCAATCGGTGTCTAAGGTTGGGGATTGAAAGGCGAAACCTCGAAGAACAGTGGTTTGGCATAATTAGGCCCGTTGCTCCGGCACGGATACCTCCCACTGATTTGGCCCCGACCTGGCCGATTAACTCGTGGTCAGCGTCTGAAATATAACCCTCCGTGGACAGTCTAACCAGTTAGGAGTCGTCTAGGTCTAAGTCAACCCCTAGCATAGGCTTGTTTTCTTTTTCTTTTTCTTTGTTTGTTTTTTTGCTTGTTTGTTTTGTTTTTCTTTTTTTATACTGTGATATGGATTTTAACAACAATAATTCTTTCAATCATAATATGAATCCATATTTCACTCCGACCTCATTTGACTCGGATAATTCCAACTCGGCTATGTATAATATGAACCACCATATATGCCAAGTTGGGATTATTCGACTCAATATGACCCATATCCTCAATCTTATGACTATAATTTTCAACATAATTTCAACTCTTCAAGAGTCAATGGGATTCACCTCCCCTGAGTCAACTTTCAACCACCTATCCACAATTTACACAAAATTCATTCCCCAATTTTAGTTCATATACTCCTTTTCCTGTTCCACCACCTGAAGAAAAATCTGATTTGGAAAGGAGTATAGAAGAGTCCCTACAACAAATGAAAATTTTGCTCATTCACAATCCTTCTCACATCAAACTCCACATACTCCTTTTCTAGAGCACCAATTGAAGAAGAATCTGAGCTAGAAAAGCGTTTGGAAGTCGGTTGTGATAAAAATGCTAAATGTTGGACTCATCATCTCAACCACATTTCAAGAGTCCTACTCATCTTTTCCTATCACCTATTCAAAATGAACAACCATCAATACTGGACTTGAGTATAGAACCCTTGCATGAGTCCGAGCAGCAATCAAAAATTCAATGGACTCACATTTCACCATAATTTCCAAAATCGACTTCCATACTCATCTTTTCACGAAGATCCATTATTAAGAGTATGGAAGACATGATTCTGAATCCAATTCTGTTACACGGCCTATCAGTAGGTTAGATTCACTTTTGAGCGAATTGATCAATGAGAGCGAGGAAAGCCTTTATTGTCAACCTTTGACCGATTCTTATATCCCTAACTCTATTGATTGGACCCATGAATCATGTCATTTTGGAATCCAGCTTCAATTTCAGAACATACTTTTGAACTTGACCACGCTCCAAGTTATGAAAATCGCCTGGACATTCTGGCAAGTTATCCCTTTCCTGAAATTGAAACTGAACCTGACTGTGATCCTGACCTCATTCCATTTCACTTTTTAATTGAATAATGACTCCGGTATTTTTACCAGATTTTTCTTTATTTCGGAGTCACACGTTGAATCCTGTACCAGTACACCGTGAAATGGAATCACCAATCTCTTATGATCACACTTCATTAATGGGGACAGTGTGTGAACATCAATTCTTTGGTTTGGACCCTATTTTTGAACCAATTTCGACTCTCATTATTGACTCTCGACTTGATCTGAGTCAACTTCCCGAGTCGGTATCGGTTTTTATTCCTGATCCCTTTGAGTTCAAATCCATCATTTTAAAAATCACACTCATTGTTGGACAAGAATGTTGACAAAATGACTCAGTAATTATTTTTTGAAAATTGAAAATTAGATGGGGATAATTTTTCAATAAGACCATTCAATCCATCGTTCTTTTCTGGGTCATATTAGCGAGGTCCTTGGTGGATTTCTGGATGATCCACGATATCTTGATTGGGTCGCAACTCTTGGCCTAATCAGACACCACCGGAGCCACCCCCTTGAGGTCATCTTCCTTCCCTCTCCATTTGTTTTACGTATTTACACATTCACGATGCATTGAGGACCATGCATGGATAAGTTAGGGGAGGGTTTACTAATATAGTTAGTTTTATATTTTCTTTCTTTTACACTTCTTTTTACTTTAAAAAAAATCTTTTATAAAAACTCTTTCTTTTCTTTTATAAAACTTTTTGAAACAAGAAAAATAGTTTTGCTTTATTTTTAAGAAAATTAAGATTATCTTAGGAAGTAGGAAGACCTAAAATTATGAAATTTTAAACCAAGTCCAAATAATAGATCTTGTCTAAATTATAGGATAAAAAGTAAGATTGAAAAGATAATTTTGATCTTGAATTTTTTGCCTTAGATTTATGCACTCCACACTTACACAATTTTTGGGATTGAAACAAAGACTGAAAATGCCATAAAAAATATATATTAAAAAAATTTTGATAATAAAAATCACTTATTGAAGTTAGGTAATTATGCCTCGGAAGAATGATTATTCATAATAAAATGGTGGACAAAATAAAATAACCCCCTTTAGTTTTATGGCCTTATTTACTCGAGTCCTTTAGTCCGAGGGATGTTTTTCTCATCTGGTTCCCTAAGACCATCTGGTTTGGGAGTCACTGGCTAAAGACTCACTACCCGGGTAACTAAGAAAGCCTAAGAAAACTAAAGGGAAGAAAAAGAAAAAAATAATAAAAAAATATAATATATATTAAATAAATGGCATGAAAGTTTGAGTCGATATCCCAAAATCTGCACAGTTCACAAAGTGCATATTTTTCTAAGAGTTTTATGAAAGATCAAAGAGTCAATTCAATTTTAAATTCTTACATTTAATTTATAATATTTTTTGCATTTTGACTTAGTTTAAGAAAACAATTTCTGGTTAACCTATGACCTTAGATAACTTATATTTTTGCAAAATATTTCAACACTTTTCTCTATTTCAAAATGTGTTTTCAATACTAACATTTGATTTCTTTCTTTATGGATTTTGTGGGTAATCCACTAAAACCCTCAGGAGACAAAACTCCTCCTCTAGGGGAAACTTAGAGGTTTAACGCTTGTTGCACGTGTTCAGTGCAATCGCGTCACCTGCGAAAGTGGTGTAATAATTCCTTAGTTTTTTGTTTTGCTCAGGACGAGCAAAGATAAGTGTGGTGGTGTGATTAGTCTCAAATTTTGCATAATTTGTATCACATCTTCACATTAATTTCATATTAAATTCTGCTAATAAAGTTTTGCTTGCTTGATTCTAGTCCATGGTGTGCAATGAAAGAAGAAGACCCTAAATCACCATTTAATTGGTAATTAAAGGCCTATTAAATAAAGATAGCCATTGACCTAGAGAGCTGATTCTGTAAAAACCAGGGGTTGTAAAGATGAAACCGAGCATAGAGCCTGACAGGAGACAGACGGGACCGCGCGCGGCCTAGTATGGCCGCGGCTGCGGCTGCGTTTTGGGCCAGGGCCCTGCCCCTGGCCCCCCTCTTCCCTGGTGGCTATAAATAACCCCTTGGGGTTTCAGAGCAAAGATATACAGAGTTTAGGGTAGTTTTTCATTCCATGTTGGAGTTTAGTTTAGGTTAGTTTAGTTCTTCTTCTTCCCATTGTATTTTTCATTTTGTTTTAGATCTTGTATTAGGAAAAGAGTGATACATGAGTGGAATGCAAGAGTACTTGTGATTGAACTTTTACCTGCACACAAAATAACAATTTTAGATTTAAGAACAAGTTGTGCAAGTGTTCAATTCGAATCCGCTATAGCAAGGCTATGCGGGTCGTGATCCTCAGGGAGGGACTAGCGATGGAAGCGTTTGTAAGATTCTCTAAAAATTTATCTTTTTTAGTTTTAATAAGAAAATATTGGTTAGGTTAGAAAGAGAGCGATATTTCAATGAGTCGGAAGAAAGAGTTTGGAAATAGTGATTTAATCTACAAAAATAAAAGAAAGAAAGAGAAAAGAAAAGAGCACTAACCTTGGTATGGTAGAGAAGATATGTGAAAACCTAACACTTTCTACCTTGTTTCGGAGGCATTGAACGCATAAACCATAGGATCGATCTCAGTCCCCTGTTCACATTATATCATCAAGCTTTGGCAGTATGAAGTGATACGTACCTTGAGAGGAGATCATCACCATGAGTATCGTTGGCACCACCAAGACTTGTTATACTTGTGGTTCGGGAATCACTTGCATGCTTATCAAAGATCAACAAATAAAGTAGAAAAGGAAAAGAAAACAAAAAGAAAAGTAAAACAATGCACATAAGAAAAATATTACCTTTATTGCTTTTAATCAATGGCAGAGAAGAGGAAGGTACATTGGTGTCACGCTCAACATAAGCCCCTCTCTCTCTTAACAGAAATAAAAATTACAAAAGAAAACCTAACTACAAACTAAAAACCTAAAAACCCTAGCTTTGGCCCTGTGGCTCTGCCTCTGGACGACTCTGTACGTTGCACTTCAGGGGGTATTTATAGGTGCAGAAGGCCGAAGAGTCCTGGATAAACCTGCCCACAAACTGGAAACTGATCTCATCTAAATTGCCGCAAAATCCTGTTTTTTGCCGAAATTTTGCGCAAACTGGCTCTTCTGGCCACGCGCTTTGCGCCTGGCCTCTCCTGATCCGTTCATCTGGGCGTTTGCTTCTGGAAGTGTGATCATGACTCTTCATCTTGGGATTTCGAGGTACTTAGAAATCAAGTTACCTAGATCTTAAATTCTCCCAATCTCTTTTAACGAATTTCCTTATCTCTGCATCTTATCTTTGTCTTTCATCTCATCTGCAAGTGTTTAGGGTTGGGTAGAATTCTATCCTTCCCTCATCTTTGATATTTGCAACTTTAGCCCTTGTATATTTGCACTTTGACAATTGATATTTGCACTTTTGCACTTGGGCTTCAATGTGGGCTTTTGGGCTTCATTAAGCTTTATTTATTATTAAAATAATAATTCGAGGCCTGCACACAATATAATAAAATATTTATAATTGTGCAGAATTAAATGAATAAATATGAAATGTGATGGTAAATGTTATGATAAAATGCACTTTTGACTACCAATCACACCCCCACACTTATCTTTTTGCTCGTCCTCGAGTAAAAACAAGAAAAAGAAAAGTTAATCTAACCTAACTCACTTTCGTAGGAATCACGATTGCACTTAGCACGTGCAACAAGCCGTTAAACCTCTAGGTTACCCTAGAGGACGAGTGTTTGTCTCGTGAGGGTTTTCAGCGGATTGCACCCACAAAATCCATAAAAAGAAAAATATTTGAATTATATTTGAAGAGACTAAGTAGTCTATAAGTTTTAGGATCCTCATTTTTATTCATTCTTAGACTTAGTCTTTATAAAGTAAATTGTTTTCATTTTAGGTAAGGGTCAAAATTGAACTTCTAATATACTCTTTTCGTTACCAAAAATCATATGCTCCTTATGAATTTATACTAGGAATTCCTTAACTTGGACTCTCATGCCTTTATATATATTTTTTTTCTTTCTTTTTATTATGTAAACACATCTAATTTTCTTTCGTATAAGCATTAAGGCTTCTTGAGGCCCTCATACCTAACTAATTGACTATTAGATGTTAATACATATATAAGTATTTTTCCTTATTTCCTTAGGCTTTCTAATCCCACCATGTAACGACTTAAAGTCGATGAATCCCAAACCGTTGGCTTTAGGGCACCAGGTGAGAAAAACACCCGCGGACTCAAATTCGAGTGAACTAGGCCCCAAAACTAAGGACTTTATTTTATTTACTCACCTTTAGGCATGAATACTTATGCTTCTTGAGGCACATGTATCAGCTTAATTGGTGATTTTTTTTCTCTTTTTTTTTTTTTTTCTTTTATGAGGCACAAGGTCTTTGTCTTAGAATCCTAGATATGCATTTGGTATGCACATTTCATTAAGGTAAAATTAAGACTAACTACTTATTCAATTTCTCCTCCTATACTTAAAATTCAACATTTATTTATTTTGACCAGTTTTTAGAAATCCTAATCATGATTTTCCTAATCCTTAAAACTAACTTAGGTTTCTTTCAAAAAAATAAGTCAAAATATTTCCTTTTTATAACATTTTTTTTTAAAATTTTTATTAATTTTTTAAAATTTTTTTTTATTAGCAAATTTGTTATTGTCTACTTATGTTAGTATGTTAGTAAAGCCCACCCCCACACTTATCTCATGCATTGTCCCAATGTATGAAATGAATGCATATATGCATGAAAAAGAACAAGGGAAGGCGGAAGTTACCTTAAGGTGGTGGTTCCGGTGGTGGTCTAATTGGTCCACGAAATGCGGCCCAATCAAGATAACAGATAATTTGGTGGAACCCCCAGAAACTTTCCTTACATAACCCACTAAAATATATGTATAATCAATTTTTAGTATTTCCACCCCATCAATTTTCAAATTTCATAATAAATTTCAGAGTTAATTGTCTCAACCTCCTTGTCCCAAATGGAGTATGAAAAGATGGAATTATTGACTTGGACATTATAGGTGCGCATACCGACTCAAGAAAGATGCTCAAATCAAGTAAGGCTCAGGAGTCGGGCTAGGTTCAAGAATTGAGTCCAAGTCAAGAAATTGAAACTCAAGTCCACAATCTTCTTCCCATAATGGAATGTGACCTAATATGGGTGATATCTCTTTACTTCCAATATTAAGGAATTCTAGCTCATCGCCATACAATTTCTTCAAAACTAAGGTCACATCTTCCGTCAGATTGTACAATCAGTTTCAGAAGTAAGAGATTGTGAGAATCTAGGTCGCATATCTCATTCGGTTCAATGTAATAAAAAGAACTTGCCAATTTATCCATAGGATTTTCAAAATTGCACAATTGGTCAAGTTCAATATGATCATCTAAAATGGGTGATTCAATTTCATGATGAATGGAATAGGGTCCAATGTTGACTCGGGAAAAGTGAAATCAGGTGAAGACACTGGAGTCATTATTGGATCAGGAATAAAATTGAATCATCAAGTTGGGGATCAAGATCATATTCATCCTCAAGTTCTATTTCAGGAAAGGAAAAACTTGCCAATTATCAAGAATTGGAGTTTCGGCAAGTTCAAATGATGGCACTGAAATAGAATCTTGTTGTCCAAAGCAACTTGGTTCGTCGGCTCTAACAGAATGGTCAACAATATCAGAAATGGCCGAACGGTGAGAACGTAAGGATTGAACCTCAGCTATGTCACGATCACGGGCTAATCTAGCCTGAGTCATGGCGGCAAGCATCCTTTCATAGTCGATAGGTGCATCATGCTGTGATTGGACTTGAAAGATGAAGTGTAATCGTGATGAAGTTTGAGTCGGTGGACTCACGCATAATCATGTCTGCGATTGATGGTAATTGTTGCTTGGACTCATGCATACTTATCATTTCCCCGATAGAGGTAGTCTATTCTGACTGGGTGGATCTGAGTATAATCTTGGGAATATTGTGGACAAGGTGGAAACGGAGGACAATTTGGTTGAGAATTAGACTCGGGGGACTCGAAACCCCATGAACTCTGTGACGAGTTGAAATTATTATGGAAATTATAGTCATAAGATGGAGGTGTGGGTTATAGTCATTCGGATAAGACCATTCCGGCACACTAGGTTGATCAAAATTATGATATGCCGGGTTGGTATATCCGAATAATAGTTAGGTGTGTAATATGGATAAAATTGGAATTATTATTATATGCCATATCACACCAACACAAAAAAAAAAGAAAAAAAAACAAATAAACAAACAAAAAAGAAAAATTCTAACCTAAGTTAGGTAGACCTATGACCTAGATGACTCCTAACTGGTTAGACTGTCCACAGGAGGTAGGGTGCAGACTTTGACCACAAGTTAATCAGCCAGGTCGGGGCAGAGAAGTGGGAGGTTTTCCATCAAAGACGTTCCTTAATTAATAACCACCAATCTTCGGCTTTCGGCCCTCAATCCCCTTCCTAAACACTGATTTGGCAGGAGTCAACTTCCAACACCGTTCCCCTTAGGATAATCTCCTAATTGAGTCCGAGATGTCCCTAGGGCCAACGTCTACTAATTTTTAAGTTAGGCTTGGGTTAGTGAGTGCTTGGGATATGATTTTTGGGCTAAGGAAGGGTGATGAAATCCCCACCTTATCTTGTTAATGGGTTATGCCCTTAAATATTTTTGTGCAGGTGTACAAGATATGTAAATAAGATTCACTCAAAGTATCAACCAAGAGATGAGTCCTATTCTACATGCAATGCGAACGTACCTTGCTCCAGCACTCTTCAACAGTAAAAATAAAGGAATTAAAAAGACACGTGCCTAATATGCAAACGTCTAATCAATTTTTATCTTTAACAACAAATAGTTTACTGTTGAATTAATTAGCAGTAAGCAGGGTTATCACAGAACAATTTTAACAGAGCAGTAGATAATATTTGCAATTTTCAGCAACCTGCAAAAAGATGGATCAGTAGTTCTCTACTGTTGCCGTGGATCCGCGGCTATTGCCGCGTTTTTCACGGCAAACTAGTAGTCTCTGTTGCTCTGCCTTCGAGGGCAGAGGCACAGAGTTGCCATATGTCCACTTATGCTGTTGTATTTTTGTTCTCCAAACCTGCAGACAGAAAAGAATAAAAGAATTAGTAAATTTTTTTTATTTAGAGATAAACTTACCATCCCTCCCCAGCAACGGCACCAAAATTTTGATTGAACTTTTTACCTGCACACAAATAAACAATTTTAGATTTAAGAACAAGTTGTGCAAGTGTTCAATTCGAATCCGCTATAGCAAGGCTATGCGGGTCGTGATCCTCAGGGAGGGACTAGCGATGGAAGCGTTTGTAAGATTCTCTAAAAATTTATCTTTTTTAGTTATTAATAAGAAAATATTGGTTAGGTTAGAAAGAGAGCGATATTTACAATGAGTCGGAAAGAAAGAGTTTGGAAATAGTGATTTAATCTACAAAATAAAAGAAAAGAAAAGAGCACTAACCTTGGTATGGTAGAGAGATATGTGAAAACCTAACACTTTCTACCTTGTTTCGGAGGCATTGAACGCATAAACCATAGGATCGATCTCAGTCCCCTGTTCGCATTATATCATCAAGCTTTGGCAAGTATGAAGTGATACGTACCTTGAGGAGGAGATCATCACCATGAAGTATCGTTGGCACCACCAAGACTTGTTATACTTGTGGTTCGGGAATCACTTGCATGCTTATCAAAGATCAACAGAAATAAAGTAGAAAAGGAAAAGAAAACAAAAAGAAAATAAAACAATGCACATAAGAAAAATATTACCTTTATTGCTTTTAATCAATGGCAGAGAAGAGGAAGGTACATTGGTGTCACGCTCAACATAAGCCCCTCTCTCTCTTAACAGAAATAAAAATTACAAAAGAAAAACCTAACTACAAACTAAAAACCTAAAAACCCTAGCTTTGACCCTGTGGCTCTGCCTCTGGACGACTCTGTACGTTGCACTTCAGGGGGTATTTATAGGTGCAGAAGGCCGAAGAGTCCTGGATAAACCTGCCCACAAAAATGGAAACTGATCTCATCTAAATTGCCGCAAAATCCTGGTTTTTGCTGCAATTTTGCGGCAAAACTGGCTCTTCTGGCCACGCGCTTTGGCGCGTGGCCTCTCCTGATCCGTTCATCTGGGCGTTTGCTTCTGGAAGTGTGATCCTGGCTCTTCATCTTGGGATTTCGAGGTAACTTAGAAATCAAGTTACCTAGATCTTGAATTCTCCCAATCTCTTTTAAACGAATTTCCTTATCTCTGCATCTTATCTTTGTCTTTCATCCTCATCTGCAAGTGTTTAGGGTTGGGTAGAATTCTATCCTTCCCTCATCTTTGATATTTGCAATTTTAGCCCTTGTATATTTGCACTTTGACAATTGATATTTGCACTTTTGCACTTGGGCTTCAAATGTGGGCTTTTGGGCTTCATTAAGCTTTATTTATTTTAAAATAATAATTCGAGGCCTGCACACAATAAATAATAAAATATTAATAATTGTGCAGAATTAAATGAATAAATATGAAAATGTGATGGTAAATGTTATGATAAAAATGCACTTTTGACTACCAATCAACTTGTAATAGAAGGTGACAAGCTATGAAAGGTGCTCTCTTTACCTCTCTTTGTTTTCTATCTAACTTCTTTTACATGTGTAGCTAATCTTTTCTCTCATGGCACTAACTACTAACCACCAACTAGTTTAACTTCTTTTATGATAATCCACATGAATCTAATAGCCTCGTTTTGGCCTTGCTCTTGCAAGAGCCATTGATGGCTCATGATGATGGATCTAACACTCTAACTTCCTAACCACTAACAAGCTAACATTACTTTACTCCATGCTTACTCTTCTATAGTATTGATGGTTTAAGTGTAGCATGCACTTGTTTGTTGAGTTGGGTTGTGATGAGTTACATATGGGTCATACTTTGAATAGCTCTTGAACCAGGGACTAGTGATTGCCAATGATACATGTGAGGCAACTATCACTAAGAGGTTAGCATGTTGGTGGAGTCATTAGTAGTTAGTAGCCATGGGTTTTCTTTCCTTTTCACTTTATTTTAGATATACATACAAAAATCACAAACATATTCTTTTCTATGTTTCCCACTTCTTTGTTTTCACCGTGCTTCTCTTTTCATTCTTTCTTTTCTTTTCTTTTCATTCTTTAAAACTTTGAAGAATCTTTAACAAACATCTGAATCAACCGGTAAAGCTTCTATCGCCTCCCATCCTTGTGGATTCGACTCGTTTTAGGGCGTGTTTGGATGTAAGGAATCGAGTGAAGTGAGGAAGTGGGGAAGTATAATTGCTCATTTCCCTATCTATCCAAACACCGGAAAAGGAAAATAAGAAAACCCCCTTTTCCTTTTTCATCTCTCTTTTACACAACCATTTTCTCACTTCCAGAGTGCTACAGTTAATTTTGTGGTCATGTAAATCTCATTTATAATAAGTTATAGCATAAAACAGTTAATTTTTTGGTCATGTAAATCTCACTTGCATTCTAATTACAATCTATTTTTATTTTTCTTAATTAATTTTTATTTTAATATTATTTTGCGGTCAACTTTGTGGTCAACTTTTCCATTTCCACTTTTCATTACCATCCAAACACGGAAACGACAAAACATTTTCCAAACCACACTTCCCAACAACCATCCAAACACCAGAAAATTTACTACTCATTTCCCTTTTTCCTAAAGGAAATAAATCTTACTTCCTACTTCCTCACTTCACACCAATTCCTTAAATCCAACAGACCCTTAGCCTCTATGCTATAACGGAAGTATCGAGGAAGCCAAAGCATACACACTTTAAATCTTCACTTCAAAACATACACTTTTTGTGCGCGATTTCCCCCGATCAATCATGTACCACGCAAGCAAAATACGCATGCAGATGCACTGGCGTCTCTCGCTGCCTTTTTAGCCCTTCCAGCTGGAGTAGTAGAGAAAATACTTGTCTACAGTCACGACTTGTATTGCCCAAGAATCGCTTCTGAGGATTATCAGAAGCTGATAGGAGACTGTTAAGTCAAAGAAGCTCTTGAGTCGTCAGCTGGCCTAGAGCCTAGAGACTGGCGATTCCCTTACATTGATTATGTCTTATACAGCATCCTGCCTGATGATACCAAAGAAGCGGCTGCCATTAGAAGGAAAGCCTCCAAATTTTACTATAATGCGATCACGCGAACACTTTATCGTCGATCGCATGACGGGATCTTGCTTCGCTGTCTATCACAAAAAGAGGCACAGGAGGTATTGAAAGAAGCGCATGACGGCATGTGTGGATCCCATCAACCTGATCCAAAACTTGAGGATCGACTCCGAAGATTGGGATATTATTGGCCTAAGATGATCCCTGATGCCATCACTTATGCCAAACGATGTCACGCCTGCCAAGTTCATGGTGATTTCATCCATCAAGCACCAGGGTACCTCCACTCTACAACTTCTACCTGGCCATTTGAGATGTCGGGTGTAAATACCCCGTTCCCGGAATACGTACTTAGTTGCGTATTCAGATTTTCCGATCGTATTTTTTCGCTTTGTTTCTTGTATTTGTTTTGCTTTATGAATTCCTTATATGATTGTTTTGTCTTGGATTTGGATTCGTGGACTCGGAGTCAGTCCCAGTCCGAACCAGGAACCCGATTATAGTATATTATTCGATTTGGTCTTTCCGGTGATTAGATTTGACCGATTTTAGTTTTAAATATCATTTTTCATTATTATATATTTTCTATGATTTTCTAGATTTTTCTGGAATTAAAATGAATTTCTTCAAACCGGTGTCAGCCAGTGTCGCTGACCGCTTCCCGGATTTTTAATTCACAAACCACTTGGAATTTCTCGAAGAGTCTTTAGACGATTCTTCTTAGAGTAATATTTCCTACCTAAATCCTTTTTCTAAAGATTTTACGAATTTATGGATATTCCACCGGAGTCGGTAGATAACCGATTCCAGTATTTTTATTTCACAAACAGCTAGGAATTTCTAGATGGTTCTTTAGACTTTATTTCTTAGAATCATATTTTCTACCTACATTCTTTTTCTGAGGATTTTATGATTTTATGAAAATTCCTTCAGAGTCGGTAGTTAACTGATTCCAGGATTTTTAGTTTACAAACGGAATTGAATTTCTGAATTCCGCTTTCACTTTATGTCTTAAAATCATATTTTATTCTTAATGCATTTTCTGGGATTTTTTGGAATTTATCAAAATCCGGCCGACCCGGTGTAGACCGGTATCGGCGGTTGACTTCCAGATTTTAATTTGAAAATGAGATTTTATTTCTGAAAACCGATTTCATATTATTCATCAGGATGACGTTTTCCACCTCCGGTATTTTTGGGGATTTTTCGGAGACAGTCGATTTTTCAACCTTATTATTATATTATTATTTTTTTAATCTTTCTTTCTTTCTTTTCCTTTCTTTTCCTTCCTTTTTCCACCAACTTCCACACACTTCCATTTTCTCCACCTCATCAACAAATATCTCCACCTCACCATCTCCCATCTTTTTTTTATTTATTTATTCTTTTTCCTTTTTCTTTTCTTTTTCCTTTTTTTTTCCTCTTCTCTCTTTCCTCCCCTGCTGGCGCCCACGAGACCGCCGACCCTCTCCCTCTCTCTCTGTTGGCCTCGCCGGCGGCCAGGACCGCCGCCGGCGGCCACTGGCCGGAGAAGGGGGCCAGTTTCCCCCTCTCCCTTCTCTCTCTCTCAGATCCCCCTCTCTTCTCCCCTTCACTCCCCTCTCTTTCCCTCTCTGTTGAGCACGCCGGCGCCAGGATCGCCGCCGGCGGCCCCTGTCTGTGGAGGGGAGGCGCAGCCTCCCTCTCTCCCTCTGATTGGGCACGCCGGCGGCCCGGACAGCCGCCGGCGGCCACTTCGTGTGGAGGGGAGGCGCGGCCTCCCCTCTCTCCTTCTCTGTTGGGCGCGCCGGCGGCCCCTGTGCTGAGAGGGGGGCAGCAGCCCTGCTGCCCCCTGTTCCCTCTCTCTCTCTCATTCTCTCTCACTGTTCTCTCTCTCTCTCTCTCTCTCATCTCTCTCTTCTCTCTCTTCTCCCTCTCTCTCTCATTCTCTCTCACTGTTCTCTCTCTCTCTCATCTCTCTCTTCTCTCTCATCTCCCTCTCTCTCTCTCATTCTCTCTCACTGCAACCTCTCTCTCTCTCTCTCCAGATTTTCTCTCTCCTCTCTCTTTCTCTCTCCTCTCTTTCTCACTCTAGCTCTCTCTCTCTCTCCTCTCTCTCTCTTTCTCTTTCTCTCTCTATCCTGCTCTCTCTTTCTCTCTCTCTTGATCTCTCTCTCTCTCACTGTTTCTCTCTCCTCTCTCTTTCTCTCTCCTCTCTTTCTCACTCCAGCTCTCTCTTTCTCCTCTTTCTCTCTCTTTCCTTCTCTCTCTCTCTTCCTCTCTCTTCCTCTCTCTCCTCTCTCTACAATTCCTTTCCCTCTCTCTCCTCAGTTTCTCTCTCTAACTCCTCCCTAGACCCTCTCTAAAACCTCCACTTTCTCTCTCTAGGGTTTCTCCTCTAAAAATCACTCTTTCTCTCTCTAGGTTATCCCTTTCTAAAAATCACTCTTTCTCACTCTAGATTTTCTCTCTCTAGAAATCTCCCTCTAGATTCTCTCTCTAGAAATCTCCCTCTAGATTCTCTCTCTAGAAATCTCACTTTCTCTCTCTAAATAGACTCTCTCTAAAAATCCCATTTCTCTCTCTAGACTTTCTCTCTCTAAACCTCTCTTTCTCTCTCTAACTCTTTCTCTCTCCTCTTCACTCTACATATTTATATCACAGGTTATGGCGCATCCCGAACTTCAGTGGATTACGGATATTTCGGTATATTGGTGACTCAGGCGAGTGTTCTCACTCGCTACCCTCTTACTTCTTATTTCATTGATTATGCGCATGTTCTCGCTTTAGCTTTCATGTATTTTTTTCATGTGCTATGTCTTTATTGCTTATACCATGCGTGGCCGACCCTTCGTGGTCGTTGGACTTTGGATTACTGTTATGTTTACACTTGCCCTACTACTACTTCAGACTTGTTAGTTGCATGCTTCCTTTTAACACATGTATATCACCTGACCATCTAGTGTATACCACCTGACCACCTGACTTGCTACTATTTGGTAAGACCCTATTGGTATGACCTGACTTACCCAGACTATTATCAATCTCTTGACATAACTTACCACCTGATTATTATCAATCTCTTATATGTTTGGTTGCTTATTCATTATCACCATCCTATCATGCTATCACCTTACACCCAGCATGATAACTTGACTTGTGATTGTCATCTTTACGGGAACTTGACTTATTATCCTGTATCATGATCAGTGACCTGTATATTGTATTCCTGCTTTACATGCAGTGACCTGACTATATAGTACTTATGTACTCCTAATTTCCTGATCATGCCTAATTCCTGATTATTCCCGTGAAGTGATAATTAAACTATTGAATCTTAAAATGGACCAACTTGTATTGGGTCGGGGGAAACATGCGGATATCGATATGTGTTCGTGTTTACAGTGGCATTAGGTTGTGCACTTTATATCCGGTCTGACCTGTGGTACTCCAGGGGACCGAGGGGAGAGCTGGCTCCCTTATTCCTGATTGATAGGGCATACATAAGTCCCTCCTGTTTAGCCTTGCGGCTGGCTTCCGTTTCCATGCAACGGAACAATCCTGGACCGTGGTCCCGGGCATGCACGGGACCCACTGTAAACATAGTTCGTTGATACCCCGCTGTTTCCAATAACAACCTCGACTTGCTTATATATGGATGTATGTGAGTTGGCCGTACACCGAGACACATACCGAGATATATGGGCAAGACGAGTAATAATAAAGTGTCATAATAACCGGCTCTTTAAGTTGTAAGTAGAGGTATGTGGAATGGGACGCATACCAAAGCCTGCAACTTAAACGGCTATGAATCTGTGATGTGCCTTACCGTATTTGATTCTCCGGGACTTTATATCGGATTTCCTGTTTTATGAGTATTATGTTATAACTACCTGGTAGCTCGGATTGGTTTTATTCGGATTTCCTGTTTTATGATTATCATGCCATATCTATTCTTACCTGCTCTATCCTATCTGCCTCCTGAGTATTCCCACTTGATATATGCATTATTGTGCTCACCCTGCTTCACCACTTGGTTTTGCTTCTACACTCGCCTCGGGAGTATCATTTGACTCCCCTGGATTCTCACGTCCAGGTCTTGGAGCTTGGAGCGAGTGGATTTACCCCTTCGCTGCTCAGAGTGGCGCAGCGGTAGCGTGGATCTCCAGCCGACCGTCCAGAGCCACATCCTTCCAGGCCCCTGTGAGTCTCTCGAGTCTTCCTTTTTAAACTCGTGAGTGTCCTTTTCTATTCATACTTGTACAGTTCCTTGCATACTTGTATGCGAGCTCCTTTTTATACTGTTCATTTATGTATATTCCTTGTACTCTCGCATCTGCGCATATTAGTGATATGATATTCATGTAATATTGTAATCACTCTGGTGATAATTCTGTAATTGTATATATGTGTTGGAATGTATAATGCACCATTTGCTTCCGTACTCTGATTCTTGTCTGTACTGATGCTTAGCGTATATACGGGAAGGTACTTCGGACTTACGTATATACGTTGCAGTGACGTCCCCGTATCCGTGGAATCGGGGCGTTACAGGTTGGTATCAGAGCTTAGGCTCTAACCTCCTCAGTACGTCCAGAAGGCAAATCAATGGTAAAGAGATTTGCAACTGGAATACATGAATCTTGGTTATACATTCCAACTACAAGTGCAGAGTTATCTATTTCTTGACTATCTTTCCTTTGATTTCAAATCCCTCCTTGACTATCTTTCCTTTGATTCCAAATTCCTCCTATCCTTTCCCTGTTTTGGTTTTATGAAGCCTTATACTATCTTAAGATATGACTAGACTAGAGAGGTAGTGGCTGGTTCAGAATGAAGCTATTATGTGATCTCTTCGGCCAATTCTATGAAGCTTGGTATTCTCCAGATCGATCTTGATCTGGCTATCTTTCAGAGGACAGCAGTCGGACTCTTAATTATCGGTCTTCTTTATTATGCTCAGGATTTTCGGGGTTTTCTTTATTACACAGCCACGACATCATCAGTATTCATTTATTTCACAGCCACGACATCATCAGTATTATTCAGCATTATTCTAAAGATTTATTACACAGCCACGACATCATCAGCCGGAAATGCAGAGTATGATTTTTATTCAGTTGACTTGAGAGCCCTACCTATAGTGCTTCATATCTTAATTGGTATAAATTCCACCCTTGTCCCCTTCGTATTCAATTTGCCCCTTAACGAAATTGCGAGGACGCAATTTTTTGTAAGGTGGGTGGATTGTAATACCCCGTTCCCGGAATACGTACTTAGTTGCGTATTCAGATTTTCCGATCGTATTTTTTCGATTTGTTTCTTGTATTTGTTTTGCTTTATGAATTCCTTATATGATTGTTTTGTCTTGGATTTGGATTCGTGGACTCGGAGTCAGTCCCAGTCCGAACCAGGAACCCGATTATAGTATATTATTCGATTTGGTCTTTCCGGTGATTAGATTTGACCGATTTTAGTTTTAAATATCATTTTCCATTATTATATATTTCTATGATTTTCTAGATTTTTCTGGAATTAAAATGAATTTCTTCAAAACCGGTGTCGGCCAGTGTCGCTGACCGCTTCCCGGATTTTAATTCACAAACCACTTGGAATTTCTCGAAGAGTCTTTAGACGATTCTTCTTAGAGTAATATTTCCTACCTAAATCCTTTTTCTAAAGATTTTACGAATTTATGGATATTCCACTGGAGTCGGTAGATAACCGATTCCAGTATTTTTATTTCACAAACAGCTAGGAATTTCTAGATGGTTCTTTAGACTTTATTTCTTAGAATCATATTTTCTACCTACATTCTTTTTCTGAGGATTTTATGATTTTATGAAAATTCCTTCGGAGTCGGTAGTTAACTGATTCCAGGATTTTTAGTTTACAAACAGAATTGAATTTCTGAATTCCGCTTTCACTTTATGTCTTAAAATCATATTTTATTCTTTAATGCATTTTCTGGGATTTTTGGAATTTATCAAAATCCGGCCGACCCGGTGTAGACCGGTATCGGCGGTTGACTTCCAGATTTTTAATTTGAAAATGAGATTTTATTTCTGAAAACCGATTTCATATTATTCATCAGGATGACGTTTTCCACCTCCGGGTATTTTGGGGATTTTTCGGAGACAGTCGATTTTTCAACCTTATTATTATATTATATTTTTTTAATCTTTCTTTCTTTCTTTCCTTTCTTTTCCTTCCTTTTTCCACCAACTTCCACACACTTCCATTTTCTCCACCTCATCAACAAATATCTCCACCTCACCATCTCCCATCTTTTTTTTTATTTATTTATTCTTTTTCCTTTTTCTTTTCTTTTTCCTTTTTCTTTTTCCCTCTTCTCTCTTTCCTCCCCTGCTGGCGCCCACGAGACCGCCGACCCTCTCCCTCTCTCTCTGTTGGCCTCGCCGGCGGCCAGGACCGCCGCCGGCGGCCACTGGCCGGAGAAGGGGGCCAGTTTCCCCCTCTCCCTTCTCTCTCTCTCAGATCCCCCTCTCTTCTCCCCTTCACTCCCCTCTCTTTCCCTCTCTGTTGAGCACGCCGGCGGCCAGGATCGCCGCCGGCGGCCCCTGTCTGTGGAGGAGAGGCGCAGCCTCCCCTCTCTCCCTCTGATTGGGCACGCCGGCGGCCCGGACAGCCGCCGGCGGCCACTTCGTGTGGAGGGGAGGCGCGGCCTCCCCTCTCTCCTTCTCTGTTGGGCGCGCCGGCGGCCAGGACCGCCGCCGGCGGCCCCTGTGCTGAGAGGGGGGCAGCAGCCCTGCTGCCCCTGTTCCCTCTCTCTCTCATTCTCTCTCACTGTTCTCTCTCTCTCTCTCTCATCTCTCTCTTCTCTCTCTTCTCCCTCTCTCTCTCATTCTCTCTCTCTCTCATCTCTCTCTTCTCTCTCATCTCTCTCTTCTCTCTCATCTCCCTCTCTCTCTCATTCTCTCTCACTGCAACCTCTCTCTCTCTCTCCAGATTTTCTCTCTCCTCTCTCTTTCTCTCTCCTCTCTTTCTCACTCTAGCTCTCTCTCTCCTCTCTCTCTTTCTTTCTCTCTCTATCCTGCTCTCTCTTTCTCTCTCTCTTGATCTCTCTCTCTCTCACTGTTTCTCTCTCCTCTCTCTTTCTCTCTCCTCTCTTTCTCACTCCAGCTCTCTCTCTTTCCTTCTCTCTCTCTCTTTCCTTCTCTCTCTCTCTTCCTCTCTCTTCCTCTCTCTCCTCTCTCTACAATTCCTCTCCCTCTCTCTCCTCAGTTTCTCTCTCTAACTCCTCCCTAGACCCTCTCTAAAACCTCCACTTTCTCTCTCTAGGGTTTCTCCCTCTAAAAATCACTCTTTCTCTCTCTAGGTTATCCCTTTCTAAAAATCACTCTTTCTCACTCTAGATTTTCTCTCTCTAGAAATCTCCCTCTAGATTCTCTCTCTAGAAATCTCCCTCTAGATTCTCTCTCTAGAATCTCACTTTCTCTCTCTAAATAGACTCTCTCTAAAAATCCCATTTTCTCTCTCTAGACTTTCTCTCTCTAAACCTCTCTTTCTCTCTCTAACTCTTTCTCTCTCCTCTTCACTCTACATATTTATATCACAGGTTATGGCATATCCCGAACTTCAGTGGATTACGGATATTTCGGTATATTGGTGACTCAGGCGAGTGTTCTCACTCGCTACCCTCTTACTTCTTATTTCATTGATTATGCGCATGTTCTCGCTTTAGCTTTCATGTATTTTATTTCATGTGCTATGTCTTTTATTGCTTATACCATGCGTGGCCGACCCTTCGTGGTCGTTGGACTTTGGATTACTGTTATGTTTACACTTGCCCTACTACTACTTCAGACTTGTTAGTTGCATGCTTCCTTTTAACACATGTATATCACCTGACCATCTAGTGTATACCACCTGACCACCTGACTTGCTACTATTTGGTAAGACCCTATTGGTATGACCTGACTTACCCAGACTATTATCAATCTCTTGACATAACTTACCACCTGATTATTATCAATCTCTTATATGTTTGGTTGCTTATTCATTATCACCATCCTATCATGCTATCACCTTACACCCAGCATGATAACTTGACTTGTGATTGTCATCTTTACGGGAACTTGACTTATTATCCTGTATCATGATCAGTGACCTGTATATTGTATTCCTGCTTTACATGCAGTGACCTGACTATATAGTACTTATGTACTCCTAATTTCCTGATCATGCCTAATTCCTGATTATTCCCGTGAAGTGATAATTAAACTATTGAATCTTAAAATGGACCAACTTGTATTGGGTCGGGGGAAACATGCGGATATCGATATGTGTTCGTGTTTACAGTGGCATTAGGTTGTGCACTTTATATCCGGTCTGACCTGTGGTACTCCAGGGGACCGAGGGGAGAGCTGGCTCCCTTATTCCTGATTGATAGGGCATACATAAGTCCCTCCTGTTTAGCCTTGCGGCTGGCTTCCGTTTCCATGCAACGGAACAATCCTGGACCGTGGTCCCGGGCATGCACGGGACCCACTGTAAACATAGTTCGTTGATACCCCCGCTGTTTCCAATAACAACCTCGACTTGCTTATATATGGATGTATGTGAGTTGGCCGTACACCGAGACACATACCGAGATATATGGGCAAGACGAGTAATAATAAAGTGTCATAATAACCGCTCTTTAAGTTGTAAGTAGAGGTATGTGGAATGGGACGCATACCAAAGCCTGCAACTTAAACGGCTATGAATCTGTGATGTGCCTTACCGTATTTGATTCTCCGGGACTTTATATCGGATTTCCTGTTTTATGAGTATTATGTTATAACTACCTGGTAGCTCGGATTGGTTTTATTCGGATTTCCTGTTTTATGATTATCATGCCATATCTATTCTTACCTGCTCTATCCTATCTGCCTCCTGAGTATTCCCACTTGATATATGCATTATTGTGCTCACCCTGCTTCACCACTTGGTTTTGCTTCTACACTCGCCTCGGGAGTATCATTTGACTCCCCTGGATTCTCACGTCCAGGTCTTGGAGCTTGGAGCGAGTGGATTTACCCCTTCGCTGCTCAGAGTGGCGCAGCGGTAGCGTGGATCTCCAGCCGACCGTCCAGAGCCACATCCTTCCAGGCCCCCTGTGAGTCTCTCGAGTCTTCCTTTTTAAACTCGTGAGTGTCCTTTTCTATTCATACTTGTACAGTTCCTTGCATACTTGTATGCGAGCTCCTTTTTATACTGTTCATTTATGTATATTCCTTGTACTCTCGCATCTGCGCATATTAGTGATATGATATTCATGTAATATTGTAATCACTCTGGTGATAATTCTGTAATTGTATATATGTGTTGGAATGTATAATGCACCATTTGCTTCCGTACTCTGATTCTTGTCTGTACTGATGCTTAGCGTATATACGGGAAGGTACTTCGGACTTACGTATATACGTTGCAGTGACGTCCCCGTATCCGTGGAATCGGGGCGTTACAGGTTGGTATCAGAGCTTAGGCTCTAACCTCCTCAGTACGTCCAGAAGGCAAATCAATGGTAAAGAGATTTGCAACTGGAATACATGAATCTTGGTTATACATTCCAACTACAAGTGCAGAGTTATCTATTTCTTGACTATCTTTCCTTTGATTTCAAATCCCTCCTTGACTATCTTTCCTTTGATTCCAATTCCTCCTATCCTTTCCCTGTTTTGGTTTTATGAAGCCTTATACTATCTTAAGATATGACTAGACTAGAGAGGTAGTGGCTGGTTCAGAATGAAGCTATTATGTGATCTCTTCGGCCAATTCTATGAAGCTTGGTATTCTCCAGATCGATCTTGATCTGGCTATCTTTCAGAGGACAGCAGTCGGACTCTTAATTATCGGTCTTCTTTATTATGCTCAGGATTTTCGGGGTTTTCTTTATTACACAGCCACGACATCATCAGTATTCATTTATTTCACAGCCACGACATCATCAGTATTATTCAGCATTATTCTAAAGATTTATTACACAGCCACGACATCATCAGCCGGAAATGCAGAGTATGATTTTTATTCAGTTGACTTGAGAGCCCTACCTATAGTGCTTCATATCTTAATTGGTATAAATTCCACCCTTGTCCCCTTCGTATTCAATTTGCCCCTTAACGAAATTGCGAGGACGCAATTTTTTGTAAGGTGGGTGGATTGTAATACCCCGTTCCCGGAATACGTACTTAGTTGCGTATTCAGATTTTCCGATCGTATTTTTTCGATTTGTTTCTTGTATTTGTTTTGCTTTATGAATTCCTTATATGATTGTTTTGTCTTGGATTTGGATTCGTGGACTCGGAGTCAGTCCCAGTCCGAACCAGGAACCCGATTATAGTATATTATTCGATTTGGTCTTTCCGGTGATTAGATTTGACCGATTTTAGTTTTAAATATCATTTTCCATTATTATATATTTTCTATGATTTTCTAGATTTTTCTGGAATTAAAATGAATTTCTTCAAAACCGGTGTCGGCCAGTGTCGCTGACCGCTTCCCGGATTTTTAATTCACAAACCACTTGGAATTTCTCGAAGAGTCTTTAGACGATTCTTCTTAGAGTAATATTTCCTACCTAAATCCTTTTTCTAAAGATTTTACGAATTTATGGATATTCCACTGGAGTCGGTAGATAACCGATTCCAGTATTTTTATTTCACAAACAGCTAGGAATTTCTAGATGGTTCTTTAGACTTTATTTCTTAGAATCATATTTTCTACCTACATTCTTTTTCTGAGGATTTTATGATTTTATGAAAATTCCTTCGGAGTCGGTAGTTAACTGATTCCAGGATTTTTAGTTTACAAACGGAATTGAATTTCTGAATTCCGCTTTCACTTTATGTCTTAAATCATATTTTATTCTTTAATGCATTTTCTGGGATTTTTTGGAATTTATCAAAATCCGGCCGACCCGGTGTAGACCGGTATCGGCGGTTGACTTCCAGATTTTTAATTTGAAAATGAGATTTTATTTCTGAAAACCGATTTCATATTATTCATCAGGATGACGTTTTCCACCTCCGGGTATTTTGGGGATTTTTCGGAGACAGTCGATTTTTCAACCTTATTATTATATTATTATTTTTTTAATCTTTCTTTCTTTCTTTTCCTTTCTTTTCCTTCCTTTTTCCACCAACTTCCACACACTTCCATTTTCTCCACCTCATCAACAAATATCTCCACCTCACCATCTCCCATCTTTTTTTATTTATTTATTCTTTTTCCTTTTTCTTTTCTTTTTTCCTTTTTCTTTTTCCCTCTTCTCTCTTTCCTCCCCTGCTGGCGCCCACGAGACCGCCGACCCTCTCCCTCTCTCTCTGTTGGCCTCGCCGGCGGCCAGGACCGCCGCCGGCGGCCACTGGCCGGAGAAGGGGGCCAGTTTCCCCCTCTCCCTTCTCTCTCTCTCAGATCCCCTCTCTTCTCCCCTTCACTCCCCTCTCTTTCCCTCTCTGTTGAGCACGCCGGCGGCCAGGATCGCCGCCGGCGGCCCCTGTCTGTGGAGGAGAGGCGCAGCCTCCCCTCTCTCCCTCTGATTGGGCACGCCGGCGGCCCGGACAGCCGCCGGCGGCCACTTCGTGTGGAGGGGAGGCGCGGCCTCCCCTCTCTCCTTCTCTGTTGGGCGCGCCGGCGGCCAGGACCGCCGCCGGCGGCCCCTGTGCTGAGAGGGGGGCAGCAGCCCTGCTGCCCCCTGTTCCCTCTCTCTCTCATTCTCTCTCACTGTTCTCTCTCTCTCTCTCTCATCTCTCTCTTCTCTCTCTTCTCCCTCTCTCTCTCATTCTCTCTCTCTCTCATCTCTCTCTTCTCTCTCATCTCTCTCTTCTCTCTCATCTCCCTCTCTCTCTCATTCTCTCTCACTGCAACCTCTCTCTCTCTCTCTCCAGATTTTCTCTCTCCTCTCTCTTTCTCTCTCCTCTCTTTCTCACTCTAGCTCTCTCTCTCCTCTCTCTCTTTCTCTTTCTCTCTCTATCCTGCTCTCTCTTTCTCTCTCTCTTGATCTCTCTCTCTCTCACTGTTTCTCTCTCCTCTCTCTTTCTCTCTCCTCTCTTTCTCACTCCAGCTCTCTCTCTTCCTTCTCTCTCTCTCTTTCCTTCTCTCTCTCTCTTCCTCTCTCTTCCTCTCTCTCCTCTCTCTACAATTCCTCTCCCTCTCTCTCCTCAGTTTCTCTCTCTAACTCCTCCCTAGACCCTCTCTAAAACCTCCACTTTCTCTCTCTAGGGTTTCTCCCTCTAAAAATCACTCTTTCTCTCTCTAGGTTATCCCTTTCTAAAAATCACTCTTTCTCACTCTAGATTTTCTCTCTCTAGAAATCTCCCTCTAGATTCTCTCTCTAGAAATCTCCCTCTAGATTCTCTCTCTAGAAATCTCACTTTCTCTCTCTAAATAGACTCTCTCTAAAAATCCCATTTCTCTCTCTAGACTTTCTCTCTCTAAACCTCTCTTTCTCTCTCTAACTCTTTCTCTCTCCTCTTCACTCTACATATTTATATCACAGGTTATGGCGCATCCCGAACTTCAGTGGATTACGGATATTTCGGTATATTGGTGACTCAGGCGAGTGTTCTCACTCGCTACCCTCTTACTTCTTATTTCATTGATTATGCGCATGTTCTCGCTTTAGCTTTCATGTATTTTATTTCATGTGCTATGTCTTTTATTGCTTATACCATGCGTGGCCGACCCTTCGTGGTCGTTGGACTTTGGATTACTGTTATGTTTACACTTGCCCTACTACTACTTCAGACTTGTTAGTTGCATGCTTCCTTTTAACACATGTATATCACCTGACCATCTAGTGTATACCACCTGACCACCTGACTTGCTACTATTTGGTAAGACCCTATTGGTATGACCTGACTTACCCAGACTATTATCAATCTCTTGACATAACTTACCACCTGATTATTATCAATCTCTTATATGTTTGGTTGCTTATTCATTATCACCATCCTATCATGCTATCACCTTACCCAGCATGATAACTTGACTTGTGATTGTCATCTTTACGGGAACTTGACTTATTATCCTGTATCATGATCAGTGACCTGTATATTGTATTCCTGCTTTACATGCAGTGACCTGACTATATAGTACTTATGTACTCCTAATTTCCTGATCATGCCTAATTCCTGATTATTCCCGTGAAGTGATAATTAAACTATTGAATCTTAAAATGGACCAACTTGTATTGGGTCGGGGGAAACATGCGGATATCGATATGTGTTCGTGTTTACAGTGGCATTAGGTTGTGCACTTTATATCCGGTCTGACCTGTGGTACTCCAGGGGACCGAGGGAGAGCTGGCTCCCTTATTCCTGATTGATAGGGCATACATAAGTCCCTCCTGTTTAGCCTTGCGGCTGGCTTCCGTTTCCATGCAACGGAACAATCCTGGACCGTGGTCCCGGGCATGCACGGGACCCACTGTAAACATAGTTCGTTGATACCCCCGCTGTTTCCAATAACAACCTCGACTTGCTTATATATGGATGTATGTGAGTTGGCCGTACACCGAGACACATACCGAGATATATGGGCAAGACGAGTAATAATAAAGTGTCATAATAACCGGCTCTTTAAGTTGTAAGTAGAGGTATGTGGAATGGGACGCATACCAAAGCCTGCAACTTAAACGGTTATGAATCTGTGATGTGCCTTACCGTATTTGATTCTCCGGGACTTTATATCGGATTTCCTGTTTTATGAGTATTATGTTATAACTACCTGGTAGCTCGGATTGGTTTTATTCGGATTTCCTGTTTTATGATTATCATGCCATATCTATTCTTACCTGCTCTATCCTATCTGCCTCCTGAGTATTCCCACTTGATATATGCATTATTGTGCTCACCCTGCTTCACCACTTGGTTTTGCTTCTACACTCGCCTCGGGAGTATCATTTGACTCCCCTGGATTCTCACGTCCAGGTCTTGGAGCTTAGAGCGAGTGGATTTACCCCTTCGCTGCTCAGAGTGGCGCAGCGGTAGCGTGGATCTCCAGCCGACCGTCCAGAGCCACATCCTTCCAGGCCCCCTGTGAGTCTCTCGAGTCTTCCTTTTTAAACTCGTGAGTGTCCTTTTCTATTCATACTTGTACAGTTCCTTGCATACTTGTATGCGAGCTCCTTTTTATACTGTTCATTATGTATATTCCTTGTACTCTCGCATCTGCGCATATTAGTGATATGATATTCATGTAATATTATAATCACTCTGGTGATAATTCTGTAATTGTATATATGTGTTGGAATGTATAATGCACCATTTGCTTCCGTACTCTGATTCTTGTCTGTACTGATGCTTAGCGTATATACGGGAAGGTACTTCGGACTTACGTATATACGTTGCAGTGACGTCCCCGTATCCGTGGAATCGGGGCGTTACATCGGGCATGGACGTAGTTGGCCCTATAAGCTCACCATCATCAAAAGGACATCGGTTCATCTTAGCCATAACCGATTATTTCTCTAAATGGGCTGAAGCCATTCCTTTGAGGAAGGTAAAGTCATTTGATGTGATCAAATTCGTTAAACATCACATCATCTACCGTTTTGGTGTACCCCGGCGAATTGTCCATGATAATGGACCCCAGTTCATCAGTCAGGCTTTTCAGAGGTTCTGTACTAAGTTCAGAATTCAGAATGTGTCCTCAACGCATACTACCCCGCCGCTAATGGTCTCGCAGAAGCTTTCAACAAGACTATTGGCAAGCTTCTCAAGAAATTCATCTCGAAATGTCAGCGTGATTGGGACGACAAATTAGGTGAATGCTTATGGGCCTATCGCACAACTGTTCGAACCCTAACAAAAGCTACACTATTTTCTTTGGTATATAGGTGTAAAGCCGTGCTTCCACTAGAAATCCAAATCCATCTCTACGTGTCGCCTTGATAACAGAGATGACAAATGAAGAGAAGCATCGACTGCGACTCCAAGAACTGGAGGCCTTAAACGATAAACGTCTGTAAGCCCAACAGCAAATCGAGCTCTATCAAGTTCGGATTACCAGAGCCTTCAATAAGAAAGTTAAGGAGCGAACTTTCAAGAAAGGTGACCTTGTCTTAGTTGTCAGAAGACCTATGATAATGAGACATATAACAAAAGAAAAATTCCAGCCCAAATGGGATGGACCATTTGTAGTAAAGCCAGTCTACTCAAATAGAGCATATCGCCTCATAACTTCAAATGGTGATACACTCATAATGCCAATCAACGACAGATTCTTGAAGAAATACTATCCTTGATAGTACTTTTTCTCTGATCAAGTTAATATTACACCTCTGATCAAAACTCCAGATTCAAGAAAAGCTTCTTTCCTTTATTAGATTACATCACGATAGATCAGTGTCAAGCTAATCGAGCACTGACTGCACCATGATGTATGATATAAATATTGAGAAAGAAACAAAAGGAGAAACTTGGGTTTTAGTATTGCTCTCCTAATTAACATCCAATGCCTCTGACGGCTAAGGATAGTGAAAAATGTTGGCTTCTAAGCCTAATATAAGTCTTTGACAACTCACCATGCTGAGGGGAATAGCATGGCTAGCCCAACTCAAATGGTAGTTGGTAAAGGCATACCAAATCTGTTGATAGCTGAGGGTTTGCTAAAAATCCTAAGTGGACTTGGTCCCACTCTCTCCTCCAAAGTCTCTTACCAATTCTCACTCATAGAATGGTAGGACCATAAAAACACCAATGTTCATCTCCCTAATGAAATGGACTGGATTCTATCATGTTAACAGTAAACTTCTGACAAACCAGATTTTTCAATCCCCAATGGACTCTGTCAAGGTAATATTAAAACCCCTGACAACAAAACTCTTTAAAAATCCTCGCTGATATGTTGATAATACACCTCTAACGGCAAATTTCCAAAATCCCTTACCAATTCTCATATACAGAATGGTAAGTCCACAAAATACAATCATTGCTATGTTAACATTATACCTCTGGCAATGAAAAATTTCAATACTCCCTATTGAGTACAAACTTTACTTGTCTCAACTCTATATGGAGTAGCAAGCCTTCAAATTTGTCAAGTTAATATTACACCTCTGATACTTCAAACTTCACTTGTCAATTCTCATCAATAGAATAATAAGTCTTCAAAATTGCTCATATCGCAAATCAATCACTGTCAAGTAAAAATTACACCTCTGACATTTCAAATTCTACTTGTCAATTCTCATCAATAGAATGACAGGTCCTCAAATTGCTCCTATTACGAGCCAATTTCTATCAAATTAATACCACATCTCTAACAAATTATTGTTAAGTTTAATATTACACTTCTAACAGTGATTGAGTTGCTGCCAAGTTTAATATTAAACCTCTGACAGTTACTTTTCCTCAGACTTCCATATCGAAGCTGAGATGAGCGATGCTAAGTTTAACATCACACCTCTAGCGTCTAGTTTATTGCTAAGTTCAATAATACACCTATGACAATGACATTCCCTCGGACTTCCTTGTCGAAGTCGAGATGACCGATGCCAAGTTCAAAATTACACCTCTAGCATTACCCTCACTACCAAGTTAAACATTACACTTATGACAGTGACACTTTCAGTTTTCCCAAATGAAGCTGAAACACTCTTGAGTTAAGTTAATATCACACCTTTGACTCACACCCTTGTCAAGTTAACATCACACTTCTGACAAGATTTAATTCAACCCGTTAAGTTAATATTACACCTCTAACGGTAAAGATTCCCCGCGAGTCTAGTCTCACTAGTTATTCTTGTTAACAGAATAACAAGTCCACTTTGAATTACTGTTAAGTTTAACATTGCACCTCTAAAAGTGTTTTCATTAAATCCCCAACTGAGTCTTAGTCAAGTTAATACCAAACCTCTGATGAAAACTCATTTGTAAGCCTCTGTGGGGGTACAAATTCCACTTGTCATTTTCATTTATAGATTTGTAGGTCCACAAGAATTATCCTACTCCTATCAAGTTAATATTACACCTCTGACGGCATTCTTAAATCCCTAAAACAGGATTTTTCCCAAACTTTGACTCGTTAAGATTATCACATATTTTTTTAGCAAGTCAAAGATCCTTTACTTTTATTTGTCTGATTTTCAATGCGAAAAAGGAATTCAAGACAATAAAAGAAGACAAGAAAAAAAATATCACTTTTATTTACATTCAAACATATGGAAGTGATACAAGACGCTCTCTTATACAATAAGATTGAGTGTTACAATAAAGGAGTACAAAGAAGTCCCTCTCTCTCAGTAAAAGGTTGCACTCACTCCTTGAAGCATTCTCACCACTCCAAATACAAGATGTTTGGAAGAGCGCCAAAGAAGGGCTGAGCACTATTGTGACGATCGGATGCTGATTACATCATGATGCATGACGTAAACATCGAAGAGTCTATCATTGACTAAGAACAATGGTGTTTCTTGAGATCGAAATGCAGCGAACCTTCTGATTCCACCCGACCAACTAGTGTGGGTTATAATCCTTCGTTGATGAACATCTTTACTACCAGAAAGTCATCTAATGAACATGGACTTTTCGTCGATGTCACTTCTGGGGTAAGATTGGTGAAGGGAGGATTCGTGACCTTACAGGTGATGTCCTCTTTCTCATGACCTGCAAGAGGACCATACCCACTGTGACCATGACAAACCTAGGGGCACTGCCGGTGCATCATGTCCAATAAGGTCTTGACGGATGTTATCAGTCGTGCAAATTCTCCTCGCCCATGAACAAGAGCCTTGATTTCTCCAGTGCTCGACCATCGAACAAGTTCGCTGGTCGATATATTTTCCTAAGGGCTCAGCGAATATGCAAAAGGCTGACTAAGGCTACCTGCAGGAAATAAAAACTAGAAGGTTAGAATTCTATTAAGATAGAAACAGAAAAGCTGAAGAACAGACAAGGCTATAGCTGTAAACTTCAGACACGGGGATGACCAGTGCAGAAAGTTGAAATTCTATTATGACAGAAACAGATGTGGTTGAAGTTGTGGACTTCAGATGTGCACAGATCTGAACGCGGTCTGGTTTTAGACCCGCGTCCAAAATATGAGATACAAAGAGGACCAGACGCAAAAGTTGCCACATCCTTATTCGAGAAACAAGGGTTGCTACATCCAAGTCTAAAGGCCTCAAAAAGAATTAAAATTCTTTTAAGTTAACAACCTCAAACGGGAGCTTTATATGCAACGCTCACGTCTCAAATTCCATGAACAGAGTTCATCACACTTGCGTTCAAAAGATTTTGAGTTAGAGTTCAGACTCAATCAACTAGCGCTTCATTAAGAAGCCTAAAAGACGCGACTTCTAAATAATGGGCGCACCAGTCAGACTTCAAGAGAAGGTCAAGAGAGTGAATCTCTTCAAGAGGTAAGAAAACAGAAACTTAGCAGGGCTGAGTATTTCATGGCGACAAGCGGTTCCTACCCGTAGAAGAACCCTCTAGAGGTTGAACTTTATGCATAAAGGCGCGGTCATGAAAAGTACTCAGAGGGATACTTTTTAATCTTGAAATTACTTGACAGTAATAATCTTCAAGAAAGATTAAAGGAAAGCATGAAAGCTTTGAGTTTTCGCTGTCCATGGGGGCACATCCCATTGAAGGAAGAAGATTAAGTCAAGATGAAGACCTTCAGAGCGCCTGCTCTTAAGGGAAACAGTTTAACCAATGGACTGTTAAGGGGGGAAGCCTATTTATAGGCGAGCCATAAAGCCTGTAATTAATGGCACGAAAATCAGAGCCATCAGCTTTAATTCCTGCACGGACGTCAAAACCCAATAAAGAGCTGACGCGTGGATTGCCGCTTCGGGAAACATCGGAGGACACGAGTCCCCAATCGTCAATGCCAACTTGGCATTTAAAGATCTAACAAGATCTTTAAGACGAGCTGCATGTGATGCTTAGGACGTTGCGTCAGGCACAGATTCAAAGGTTGCGTCCTGAGATCCGCGTCCTTTCATGAACCCGAAAAGCCGCGTTCCTTTCATTCCTTTCGAAAGGGCCGTGACCGCGTCTCTTGGAGTGATTCAGAGCCGCGTCTCCTTAGCAAATTGGTCCATTCAGGGGTTGCGTTTTGAGTTCGCATCAACTTGCAAAGACTTAAAAGCTATGTTCTGAATCTTGCGTCCTCAACAACCAGAGAAGACCCGCGTCATTCTCGAGGAGCCCGAAACTGCACCTCCATTCTGAGATGAAAGTCATATCTCCATCATAAACTCAATATAGCCTGAGCTTGCGCCTTATCAAGGGATCAGAGCCGCGTCTCTACTGAACCAGTGCCGCGTCCCCATCAACTAGCTGAGATCCATACGTCAGTCTTAAGGAGCCTAAGACCGCGTCTCTACTGCATCCTGAATTCTGCATCCTGAAAGAATTAAGGGCCGCGTCCATGGATCCACGTCCTTCCATAACCAGAGCCACATCTTTGTCAAAAAGAAAATTTCACGCGTCTTCCCTGGTGAGCTTGAACGACGTCTCCGTTAGCGGGCTAGAGTCGCGTTTCCCAGAACCGCGTCTCCACTATAAATCAGAGCCGCGTATCGCTCAAGAACTCAGTTCAGTCTGAGTTTATTATTCATGGCCGACTAAAGACTACGTTTCACAAATAGTCAAAGACTGCAGTTATGAAAATTGAGTTCATCTACAGCTAGCAAAGAACTTGAAAGGATAAAGATGGAGCAAAACTTGGAAGATTTTTATTATTTGATGCAAAAATGATAAAAGTAATACAGACACTCTTGACAAATAGAGTGTTAAAAAAAGGTCAACAATACAAAAAGGAGAAGAAGGCTAATAATCCTGCTTCGCCAAAGAACGGATTTGTTCCCGGAGATGATGTATCTCGTGCTGACGTACCCTTTCAGCCTCCACCAGAGCTTAGACCGCAGCTCCTCGTCAGACAAAAATTTCTTCCTAGCCAGTTGTGCTTGAAGAGACTCCAATCTGTAGGAATGAGTAGAGAGGTTTTCTTTAACCTGTATCCTGGCAGTCTCCAGCTCCTCCAGCCTTTTCTAGCAGTAACAAGCTTCTGCTCATTGGTCACGATCAAGGCTTGTGCCCTGGCAATGGTAACTCGAGCAGTAGCAATAACCTGCTCTGCACTCTGTATGACCATTTTAGATTCCTGGAATCGCTAATCAGTCTTTGGTGGTCAGCTTAAAAATGCTGGAGGTTGCGGGCCTCTTCAGCTATTTGTTCCTCTATCTCCTTTCGCTCATATTCTTGAGCGGCAAGAAGCTTACTTAGGGTTGTCCGAGCCTCATTTACTGAGCCAGCATTCTCTAGAGTCTTGAGCTCCTTAAGGTCGCTCCCCAGCTGCTCCACCAGCATCCGGCATGCCCTAGCCTGCGAAGGACTCCCAGTATGACCAATGTTCTCGATCTGATTTTTGAGAAGTATTCGGGCAAACTCGAAAGAGCTGCCCCCAGATAGGATCAGGTCAATACAAGATCTCATGGAAGTAAAAAATTTCTGCACCATTTGACGTGCTAGCTCTTCCATGATGTTGTTAGTTGGAGATAACCCTGCTGATTACTCCCGGACCCCCTTTTCATAACATTGTGAAAGACGGGAACCAGTTCAGCTTGCGCAGGAGTAAGGCCGATGATAGGTTCGTCAGGTACTGAGGTAGTCACCGATACCTCCAGGACAGTTATTGTCGTAGCAGCCTCCACTGTAACAGAAGCAACAACAAACCTTACGGCATCGGGTTCCCCGGCCAAAGTTTGAACGGTACTATCTTTTGCGCCAATATTTGCCGCAGGATCCTCTACTTGAGCTATCCTAGTGCTCTTTGCAAGCCACTAAAATATCAGTGAAAACAATAAAAAGGAGAATATTCAATATATCAGTATTCTCTTACCAAGTTGAGGATCTGAAGATGGCAAATTCCTGGATAGGTCTGCGGAGTTGAGGCCTCCCTGAACTCGATGATTGCACTCTCTTGAGGCATTCCAGTAATAGGAGCCTCAAGGCCCTCCTGCTGGGCCAGCTCTTGGATCATCTCCTCAATATGAGAAGAAGTTGTGGCTTTGCTATCGACAGCCAACCCTGTAGAAGAAAATCAAAAGAAAATGTCAGAACTCTTCCCTAATTTGATGAAGAGCCGCGTCAAGAAGACAAAGAAAATACCTTCAGTAGCAGCAATCATTGCTATCGGCGAAACCGTCACAGGGTCACATCCCTATATCTCTTCCTCCGAGATATGCGAGAATTTACTCGTATCAGGAAGAGCAGGTTCATCACCAAAGTCGACTTCTTCACCAGAATAATATCCATGTTCTTCAGATGATGAAGACGACAGTTCAACACAGGAGGTCTCAGCAATCTAGATCTTACCACCGAGTACCCCAGTAGTAGGGCTGGGATCGATAACCCGCGAGGTGGGTATCAATACACTGGGAGACCCAGGCTGTTGCACCTCAACCCTTCTCTCATGACCTGAAGAAGGCCCGGGCTGAGTTGAAACCCCTGGAATCTCAAGATCATCCCTCTCCACCAAGTCAACTTTGGGTCGCTCGGCCTCTTCAGCCATGACGGTTTCACCTGCGAGTTCCCCCTCTTTCAAGATCACGGGGCCCCTACTGCGCAGACCGCGAGGACGAAAAAGGGGGACCTCCTCTTCATCTTCCTCTTCCTCCCTCTGCTCCTCAATACTAGAAGGAACTACCTTGGGAATTGAAGCTTCAGCCTTCGATTTCCTCCTAGCCTTCTTCGGGATAGGCTCGCCCTTGGAAGCAGAACTGTGGGAACGTTTGGACACAGCCTGCCAACTCTTTTTAGCAGGTACCCCTGGGTGCTGCTACCCTTGGCCCCATCCCTGTTTCCCCTCTGTCTGATATTCGTCCATACCTCGCATACGTTTGTTGGACTCCAATTTGTCCTTATAAGATGCCTTGATGCTCCTAATGCACGAGGTGTTTATTTCGAAACCAATCATCCTACTAGCCAGGGAGTACCAAGTACAGAAACTGAGACTGGTATAACAATTGAGTATCTTGTAAGGCAAGCTGAAAATAACTTTTGTCCCTCCAGCCACGCTGTAGTACCATGCCCGGGCACCTCCAAACAAGTCCCCGCTAAAGGAGAGGTCAGCGTTAGGGTTGCCAATATACAGTTGATCATAATCGAACTGTCGAGCAAAACGACTCGGCATGTAAGGTTCGATCGTACATGAATTTCCTTGCCGGAAGAGCAGATACCCAGGCCGAATATTAATCAGCCATCAGAAGACTCCCGATGGCAGCCTTGTGAAATCATCTGATCCCGCAAGGTCGGTGAATTTATCCCCGTAAGATGCACCAGCAATCTCGGGGAAGCAACAGTCGAGCTGATAGTTCGAAGCATTCAGAATACATTTCTGAACGTAGAACATATAATAGTTGGACCAGCTCAAATTCTCTAGCTTCTGCACAAAAGGGACAAACCCCGCAGACAGAGGCACTGCCGTCATCAGCGAAGGGCAGTGCATAACATAGCAAGCCACCAGGTATGTATATGGGAGCTCGATCCTGGGGTTAGGGGTTTTCACTCTTGGCCTTCCCTCCGAATCAATCTCTGGCCTGCCCTCCGAGTCGACAATGGCCTCCACTTGGCACATGCTTTTAACCAGAGCCTGTAATCCACTTTGAATTCCAGCCACCATTGCTGGAAGGAGGGCGATAGACTTTCCGTAGGCCAGTAAAACCGCTGGGTACACCACATCGGCGACAATTACTTCATGTGGCAGTGTTGGTACCACACAACGCTTCAGCCATAGCATAAGGAAGCCCGTCAATAGCGCCCGGTCAGAAATGGGAACTTGGGCCTGATGATGAAAACTTTCAAAAACTGTATCAGGTTTGAAAGTATCCTCATTTGACTCCGTGGTGTAAGAGCTCGCAGAGGCGTTGATCCTCTTAGTAGTTTCTTCGTCCGTACAAGGAGCCAGGCTGGTCACTGGGCTATCCTTCTTATTTATACCATTGAATATGTAACTCGCCTAGGACATCTGCTTGACACCCCTGTTCCTCCAAGAGGTTATTTGGCCATAGATGTGGAAGTGGCATAACACTTCCCAGTATGTCTCGTACACCTGAGGGTTCTCCTTCTTCAAGAGATGAAGTTCTTTAGAAGTCGGGACGTACTCTTCATAAAGGGCATCTCCCATAACTATCCCGAGACTTCATACAGTTTATGAAGAGCGAGCCCTATCTCTCCAACTGGAGTAAAAAATGTGCCCGTCAAAGGATTATAATGCTCGAGGATGCCATAAACATTGTGGGAACTTTGCGGGAGGCTATATTGTACAGCCCTGACTGAGTGATATAGCCCTACCTGCTGCAGCAGAGCCCCGAGCTCGACAAGGACAAATCCAACCATCCTACCCCACCAGGATCTATTGGTAGAATGAACCCACCTGAGCGGACGGAAGTCGACGGAAAAATCACCCCTCACTTTCATGAACTGGTTGATGAAGGTGGTGCCAAGTTGTGGGGTTTCTCCTCTCGAATATTCAGATCTGACTAATCTGAAAAATAAACTAAAGACCTCTTTCCCATGGCCAGCAGAGTGTATTTCTTTGGTACCTAATCTGTCAAGAGAGACACCGGAGACAAATCGGGAAAGATCCCAATCCATTGCACGATGAACAGACATTTGCTGTAGATAGGACCAGGGATACATCCTCTTCATGTTGGGAAGAAAGAACCGCCTGTGCCCTATCTAAGGGAGCCACTTATAATCCCCATCTTGTAGAATCCTATCGTACTCGTCAATATCGTCACCAAAGAAGAAAACAGGCTTCCGTAATGCAGTGCGTGAATCCATCTCAAACAGTCCATCAGAGATAATCTCCCGAGGGTCACCATACTGGCCTTAGAGATCCTCTCCTTTCGCTCCTTCGACTTACCAGTAGTCACAGGAGCAGTACTCTGAAGCATAAAGGTCAGATTATGATCAGCGCCACCTACGTGCCCAAAGCGGCACTTTTTGGACAAAGGGTTGGAGGAGTATCGTACTGCAAAGAGAATAACACTTGGTCAGAAATCTAAGAGAAAATGACTAAGTACTTGAAATTCAAACATAAGAATGAGCTCAGACGCGAAAATCAGCAATGTTCGCGTCTAGACTCAAAAATGCAAGGCTTGCATGTTGCCTGCATTTCAAAGTCCAGAACTTAGTAAAAATTTCTAAGTATCGGACTCAGACATGAGATTCAGTAAAACAGCGTCTAATCTTACAAGAAATGAGGATCACAAAAAGTCCGCATCTGAACTCCTCATACTTAGAAAAATTCTGAGTGCTGAACTCAAAACGCAGTGTTCAATGAGGCTCGCGTTCAACAAACAGATGCGGACTTAGATTGATAAAGCAAAGACGCGGAAGTCATCAAACTCGCATCTTGCCCACCAATTCAAGAACCACATCCGACGATCAAATACGGGAACGAGGCTCGCGTTGGCAGTTCACATTCAAAAGGGACTTCAGAATTGAAAGAACTCTATAAGCCCCTTCAATGGCGGAAACCAAATTAGATGATTTTACAACCTGAAATAGGGGCCTCCTGTGTAGAAGAAACACCCATCGGAGTCTCAGGAGCAGCAATGCTCGAGGACGAAGCCACATATTTAGCTTTTGGTGCCATTTCGACCGTAAAACCAGTGTCGAAGGCGGTGAAAATAGAAAAAGCTTCAAGCTTTTCTTAACCCTAAATTGTTCGGCGAAGAAGAAGAGTCTAATGATGACTCTTGAAAGACCGTTGTCTTTCATAGGCACAGTGATCCCCAGAGATACGCGGCGCTTGGCTCGAGGCCTAATCCCCGTCTGACGCGTGGCGTGCATATTAAATGCAATGCAAAATTCGCACCCCAAAGGAAAGATGTCTCTTCAACTCCGGGATATGTGGCAACGCGCCCAAAACACGGATTCGTATTTAATAAAAACCGCGTCCCTCCAAAAGTCGCGTCTCTTCAGCAAGGCTAAAGCTGCGTCTGGTCAACAGAGTAGAGTTGTGTCTTCACTTCAAAGATCGCATCCTTCCAAGAGCCGCGTTTCTTTAGCAAACTAATAGAGGCGTCCCCACTCCAAGTAAGGACTGCGTCTTTTAAAGCAACATGATCCCTGCGTCACAAGACTTGCATTTAGTCTTTACTTCTGCGAATCAGTTCAACAGTACACTGCCACAAGAAGACGACTGTTCATTCCTAGTTCAAAGTACACCAACAACAAGCTCAGAGCACTGAGGAGGTCTAGACTACGTATCTAGATATTCGCCACAATCATTTCTGGCGGCTTCAAAGGGTTTACAGTACACTCACTGCAGACTATCAAAAAATTACTACGGACAAAGTCTCAGACGCGAATCTCCTAGACGCGGACCCCGCGTTCCAGCCTCTGACGCGGAGGTCACGTTCCAATGTCGGATGCGGACCCCACGTTTCAGGCTCTGACGCGGAGGTCACCAGACGCAGACCTCGTGTTCCAATGCCAGACGCAGACCTCGCGTCCTCTGTCAGATGCAGAGGTCGCATTCCAACCTCTGACGCGAAGGTCGCCAGATGCAGACCTCGCATCCTTTGTCAAACGTGAAAGTTACCAGACGCGGACCTCGCATCCCTTGTCAGACGCGGAGGTCGCGTTTCAAACGCGAGCCTGAGCAGCTCCGCGTTCTAACACAGACGCGAGCCTGTAAGCTCCGCGTCTCAACATCAGAGTAAAATCTGCGTCCAGCGCGAAACCCACATTTCTGTTATAACTGACAGCCACAAACTTGATCAGTTACACCCCATTTTCTCTCAACATAATAGGGAATAACTTCCCATTATGGAGAGATTTAAGGAGTTGGTTACACTCCTCCCATTATGGAGAGATTTAAGGGGTTGATTACACCCCAATTCCTCTATAAATAGCTACGAATAGTAAGAGGAGAGTGAAATTTTTAGAAGGAGACAACTCTGAAAAAGAGGCTCAGGGGGGAGGGGACCTCTTCTAAAAGTGCTGAGGAGGAGAGTCCTGATAGAGGAATCCAAGAGCCATGGGCAGAGGAGGAGAGCTGCCTCAGCAGCGTTCTGTTGGCCCGGAGGCCTTCCTCTCTAGTTTTGATGATGATTAACTCATGTAGTTATGTTTACTAATAATCTTGTGATTTTAGTTTCAGATCATGTGACAAGATATTAGTTGGTGATTGCTTCAAAAAGAGGAGTTTGGAAGCTTTCACTTGGTGATTCCAGGGCCCGAGCATCAAGATCATACATAGCCTAGCTCGTGGATCACGTTTGGGATCGAGTCGGCTTGAAGATGAAGATCGTCAAGAAGACTTAGGTATCCATAGTTTAGTGTGTTTAGATCCATTTGTAAAGCTTAGAATAGTTGATATGCTCAAGTGCACAACACACACAAGTTTTATGTTTTGGATTTGGTTTTTCATGAATAGATTGATCAAAACAAGTTTACTTGGTTTTTATGTATATTAGATGTGCTCTATATACATACATGCTTACTTGACTTATACAAACTTAGTTTGACATACCTATTCATGTAGTTTTATGTTTTGGTATTTTTAACAAAACATATTTTTGGATTTTAAGACAAAAACTATGATATATATGTTTCATGTATATTGGACTTATGTCCATATGCAACATGCTTCAATGTGTTTAAATATCATGTTTTTGTATTTCAATGAGTTTTAGGAAAAATCAGATTTCCTATTGAAAAATCAAGGTTTGATAAAATACATGTTTTGGTTTTTGATAAAAATGATAAGACACAAGAATAGTTCAAATTGCTTGATATTTGAGTTGAAATTTTTATCACATGTTTATATATCAATGCAAAATGAGAAAACTATTTTTAGGGATTTTTAGAAGTTTTTATAAGATTTTTAGAAATATTTTAACCCCAGTTTCTGACCTAGAACTGGCTGACAGGCCAGGTCGGTCGACCGCACCAAGGGCCGGTCGACCGTGCGGTCGACCGACGTGCATAGAGCTGTGCACGTCTGGTAGCACAGTGGGCCGGTCGACCGACCGGTCGACTGGACCAGAGAGCTTTGCTCTCTGTATCTGGGCGGTCGACCGGGCGGTCGACCGGGATTGCCCAACGGTCATATTTCACACCGTTGGCGGTCGACCGGCGGTCGACCGCAGGCCTGTCAGGCTGACAGATCAGCCTAACGGCTAGTTTTTTATTTGGCCTATAAATACCCCATTTCTTTGGGATTTTGGATAAGATTTTTCAGAGCAAAAATTTCCCCATTCTCTGGTTTTAAAAATAAATTTTCAAAAGTGTTTAAAGAGCCAAAAGATCAATCTTGTTTGTTTTAAAGTGTTTGTTATTTTCAAAGAAAATAGGTTTTTGGGAATTGGTTTCTTGTTCTTCATTTCTATATCAATTTGGTATTTTCCCAAGAGATTTTCTTTGATCAAAACACTTGTTTTTCCACACTTGAGCTTATCTTCTATCCTATTCTATTAGGATCTTGTTTAGTAGAAAAAGGAAAGAGGTTTGTGGTTGAGACATACCACTTATTGTAAACCCTTGATTTCTTGTATTGCTCCCTCTTTGGTAAAGGTTGAGGTTGTTGTATTGGGTTGGTGTTTACTCCCTCTTTGATAGAGGTGGAGATTGTTGTTTACTCCCTCTTGGTGAGGTGGAGTTGGAGTTTGGTTTGTAACCCTCTTCGGTAGAGGTGTTTGTTGTTATTTGGCTACGGGCCTACCCCTCGGTTGTGAGGCGGTGTTTGAGAGAGGAGTTCGGTACTCCCTTGTTGTAAAAATCCTCCTCGGTGGAGGTTCCCTCGCTGGGAGTCCTCGGTGGACAAGATAGTGGATTAGAAATCCTTCTCGGTGAAGGCGGAGACGTAGAGCTAGGGGCTCGAACCTCGAAACATATCTTTGTGTTTGCATTTAATCCATTGTCTCTTAACCCTCTCTCTCTATTTGTGTTGTGCATAGCATTATTCATATTGCCATATCATTCATACTTGCTAGAATTTGTGCCTTGCATTAATTCACATTGCTATTTCATCCTTATATGCTTGGCTTGCTTGTGTGTGTGCCTCACTTGTACTTAACCACAAGAGCGTCATATAGCAGCTCAACCCATATCTAGGGGAATCAAGAGGAGTTAGTTCAGAGCCCGTCACGGGGAATTCGGCTACACTTGTGTGTTGTACTAAGTGTGTTGTAAATTGTTTTAGCTTCCTCATTTAGTTTCTAGATTAGCATTATCACCTATTCACTCCCCTCTAGGTGATTTACAATTGGTATCAGAGCCTACGCTTCTGATACTTAGGCTTAACATCCTAGGAGTGAGATCCTTGTTTTGCTAATCTATCAGTTGCATTTTGCTTGTTTGCACACTTATAGTTTGGACCCATGGACTTCATGACCCCACCTATGTTTGACCTTTCCAACATTATTGTTTGGAAGATTAGGATGTCCGTTTATTTACAAACCCTAGGATATAAGGTTCACCTTGCCATTACCAAGGAATCCTACCTTAGTGATAGCAAGCATATAGAGGCCAATGCACTAGCCCTTGAGGCCATTAGAAGCACGCTACCTAAAGAATATCTTATGCATGTTTCTAACCTTGATTCCGCCTTTGCAGTGTGGAACAAGTTGACAACAACCACCACCTCCAAGCTTCAATTGCCGATCCAACCGGAGGAATCTAGTGGAGATGAATCCGAGCCATTACAATGCTATATGATCCAAGAGAATGACTCCCTTGAGGTACAATCAGAATCTCAACTAGATAATGATAGTGCTAGTTCTTCATGTGATGATTATATTGATGCCCATACTTTAAATGAAGAACTATCCATTGTTTGTGAAAAATTGTTTGAAAAATATAAGATTTTGAAGAAAAAAGTCTAGGAATTGAAAAAGAAAATAAAAGTTTGCATTCTAGAATTAACAATGTTTTGCAAGAGAAGGTTGAGGTGTATAATGAAAGGGATTCATTAAGATCTCAACTAGACCTTGCTCTAAAGGAAAATGAATTTTTGAAAAATAAAAACGATTGTAATAATGTTTTGAAAAATAATGATGTTTTGTCTTCAAAAGTTGAATTTGTTTTAAAAGAAAATGATTCTTTGAAAAGAGAAATTGATTTTATTTCAAAAGAATTAGAAATTTGTTTAAATAAAAATAAATCTTTGAAAAATGATATTGTTTCTCATGTTTGCCATGCTTCTCCTAGAACACCTATTGCATGCCATACTTCTTCTTTAATTGAACATGATATATCCTTACTTAAGAAGAGTGTAGATTGTTTGGGCTCCACTTTGAGCCAATGTGTTGTGGGCCATACACGCTTGGAAACTTTGTTTCGAAAGAAACAAGTCCATCTTTGCATGTACACCCTCCACGGCATACACATGCTACTCACGGTCACCATCATCACACCTTGTATGCTCATGTGTACACATGTACACATTGTGGACGTAAGGGTCACCTTGCTAAATTTTGCTTTGATAGATTACATGATGTAAATTTAGCAAATAAATTTGTTTGGGTTAGGAATGATACTAACCCCCATGGACCCAAAAAGTTGTGGGTACCAAAGACCACCCCTCTTGTTTATGATGTAGGTGTGGGCTCTCGCATGACGTGAGAGTAGCGGTACCTTGGAGTGGATGCGTTCCGAGCTTCATGGAAATCATTTGGATGCATCACTTTCAAGGGAAGTTTGGTGGAGAAGACCACCATGTTTTGGAGACAAGGAGAAGGTGCCTCATAGGTTTTGGTAACGTCTCTTACTCCTTATTTATTTATGCATGTTTTTCATGTTCATTATTTGTAGCATGTTTTGTTGTTTATTATGAAAATACCATGATTATTAGACTCTTGACATGCATGTATAGCCCTTTTGAGACACCCATGTTTAATATGGATCATATTTTTGTGTTCTCACCTTTGTTTAGCTATCATGTTTATCATACCTCTAATAACATGTGAATTTACATAATAATCATGTTTATATTTATCATGTTGATTTATGTCTTGTTTTATGCTTCATGATTTGAATATATGTTTAAATGTTAGTTTTCATTAAAAACTAGGTATATATTTGTGCATATAGTGGGCCACAAATAAATCTATATATGTTTGAGCTGGAATGCTTATTTGAACCCATTAGATGTGCTAGTATAGTCTAGTTTTGATGATCCATGTATTTTAAACTTGTATTCCCATTTTGGTTTTATTTTATGATCATGTGTTTTCATTTCATGTATATGTCTATTTTGCCAAACTTTAAGATATACATGTATACCCTTGAGTCATTTGCTTTTCATGCAAATCTATACATATGGACTCAATTGTGTTTAGGGATATGTATGTATGCTTTTTGTGTTGACAAATCATACATATACCTTGAAATGAAATTTGTTTTAATGGAAATTTAGTTTTTCATGTTTCCATGTGTTTATGTTTAACTTCATGTATATGTCCATTTTATCCAAATTATTATTTATACATATACATCCTTTTGAGCCACGTACCTTCATGCATATATCCTTGTGGACTAGTTGTGTTTGGATATGTATGTATACTTTAGTTTGTATAAGGCATACATATGCCTTGAAGATTAAATAAGCTTTGATGATTTTCTTGTTTCAAGGAATATTGAGCTTATTGTCCATCTTTCATGATTATGATCTTCACATTTTATTTGTACACTCGCATTTATTGTTTACTCATGTTTTATTTTCATGAGTCATATTTATGCTTAATTGGCTTAGAGTGTTGATTATCATGTGGATTTCATGTTTCATGAAAATAATTTTATTTTATTCCTTACTTGAAGGATTTCGTACTAGTTTACAAGTTTTTCTATTTAACTAGTTGCGATATTCTTCATTTTGGTAGAGTTTTCAAACACACTTTATTTTTCAAATCTATTTTTTGAAAACTCCTACCATCTATGGGCGGTTGGATGGGAGATCATGCTCATGTATGCTTTATATTGAAAATCATTTTAAACTTGAACATGATTGGGAGGATAGGTTATATGAGTTATACTTTGATATTATTGTTGTTTCAATTGGTATCATTAGATTCTTTCAATTGGTATCAATTTTGACCTTTCTTGTATACTCATATATGTTTGTATGTATGTATGCTTTCAATTCCAATAGTATCAATTTCGATTGATATTAAACTTTTCATACATATATATGTTTTATTTGTGCTTATTATATCCCTATATCTTTAAGCACAAAATCTTGTTTATGCTAAAGCTTGAGTTTCAACTTTGTTTCAATTGATTCAATTTTTCAATTAGTATCTTTTTTCGAGCTTACGCATTGTTTTGTTGGTATTTCATAAAGGGGGAGAAAATTTGATTTTCATATTTCAATTGGTATTTGTATCTCCACTCCCTTACTTTATGATAGAAAATAAAAATTTTAAATTGATATCATATACTTAAAAAGAAAAATACTCTCTTTTGATATCAAGATGTTTATTTGAATGTTTTAAAATACAAAAGTTTTGATTTGTATTGCCTATGCAAGAAGAGCTTAACATCTCTTCTACATATAGATTCATGTTGAGTGTATCTTGTATTGAGGAGCTTGACATCTCTTCTTTATGTGGTACACGTGTGTAGGGGAGCTTCACATCTCCTCTTATGCATTGCATAGTGTACGTTATGTGAATTAGGGCTTGTCATCCCTCATTCATGTAATGTATCTATGTAGGGAAGCTTCACATCTTCCTCTTCATGAATGTATATAGCATATACCATTTATTTATTGATCTATGTTTACTTTCAATTGGTATCAAGATGCTACTTTGACATATTTTCAATTGATATCTTAATTGATTGTCACCCCTATATTGATATTTTGTTTTAGACAAAAAGGGGAGAAAAATTTATTGATTTGATTTTGGTTTTTACCCCTTTATTGATGATTGACAAAAAGGGGGAGAAAGATTTTGAGTTTGATTGAGTTTTATATATGCATATTTATGTTTTGCATATATTAAGTTTAATTTAGTTTAATTTTAATTGGTTTCTAGAACATGTTTATTTGTTTTTGAAAATTTCATTGGTATCTAGAGCCTTTTATTGTTGTCATTCATTGCATATTTATATTTATTTATTTTATGCATGAGTTAAGGGGGAGCTTCTTAGAAGCTTAACTTTAATCCATGCATATATAACTCCATGAGTTTTGTCATCATCAAAAAGGGGGAGATTGTTGGCCCGGAGGCCTTCCTCTCTAGTTTTGATGATGATTAACTCATGTAGTTATGTTTACTAATAATTTGTGATTTTAGTTTCAGATCATGTGACAAGATATTAGTTGGTGATTGCTTCAAAAAGAGGAGTTTGGAAGCTTTCACTTGGTGATTCCAGGGCCCGAGCATCAAGATCATACATAGCCTAGCTCGTGGATCACGTTTGGGATCGAGTCGGCTTGAAGATGAAGATCGTCAAGAAGACTTAGGTATTCATAGTTTAGTGTGTTTAGATCCATTTGTAAAGCTTAGAATAGTTGATATGCTCAAGTGCACAACACACACAGTTTTATATTTTGGATTTGGTTTTTCATAAATAGATTGATCAAAACAAGTTTACTTGATTTTTATGTATATTAGATGTGCTCTATATACATACATGCTTACATGACTTATACAAACTTAGTTTGACATACCTATATGTAGTTTTATGTTTTGGTATTTTTAACAAAACATATTTTTGGATTTTAAGACAAAACTATGATATATATGTTTCATGTATATTGGACTTATGTCCATATGCAACATGCTTCAATGTGTTTAAATATCATGTTTTTGTATTTCAATGAGTTTTAGAAAAAATCAGATTTCCTATTGAAAAATCAAAGTTTGATAAAATACATGTTTTAGTTTTTGATAAAAATGATAAGACACAAAAATAGTTCAAATTGCTTGATATTTGAGTTGAAATTTTTATCACATGTTTATATATCAATGCAAATGAGAAAACTATTTTTGGAAATTTTAGAAGTTTTATAAGATTTTTAGAAATATTTTAAACCCAGTTTCTGACCCAGAACTGGCTGACAGGCTAGGTCGGTCGACCGCACCAAGGGCCGGTCGACCGCGTGCGGTCGTCCGACGTGCACAGAGCTGTACACGTCTGGCAGCACAGTGGGCCGGTCGACCGGACCAGAGAGCTTTGCTCTCTGTATCTAGGCGGTCGACCGGGATTACCCAACGGTCATATTTCAGACCGTTGGCGATCGACCGGCCGGTCGACCGCAGGCCTGTCAGGCTGACAGATCAGCCTAACGGCTAGTTTTTTGTTTGGCCTATAAATGCCCTATTTCTTTGGGATTTTGGATAAGATTTTTCAGAGCAAAAATTTCCCCATTCTCTGGTTTTAAAAATAAGTTTTCAAAAGTGTTTAAAGAGCCAAAGATCAATCTTGTTTGTTTTAAAGTGTTTGTTATTTTCAAAGAGAATAGGTTTTTGGGAATTGGTTCTTGTTCTTCATTTCTATATCAATTTGGTATTTTCCCAAGAGATTTTCTTTGATCAAAACACTTGTTTTTCCACACTTGAGCTTATCTTCTATTCTAGTCTATTAGGATCTTGTTTAGTAGAAAAAGGAAAGAGGTTTGTGGTTGAGACATACCACTTATTGTAAACCCTTGATTTCTTGTGTTGCTCCCTCTTTGGTAAAGGTTGAGATTATTGTATTGGGTTGGTGTTTACTCCCTCTTTGATAGAGGTGGAGATTGTTGTTTACTCCCTCTTGGTGAGGTGGAGTTGGAGTTTGGTTTGTAACCCTCTTCGGTAGAGGTGTTTGTTGTTGTTTGGCTACGGGCCTACCCCTCGGTTATGAGGCGGTGTTTGAGAGAGGAGTTCGGTACTCCCTTGTTGTAAAAATCCTCCTCGGTGGAGGTTCCCTCGGTGGGAGTCCTCGGTGGACAAGATAGTGGATTAGAAATCCTTCTCGGTGAAGGCGGGGACGTAGAGCTAGGGGCTTGAACCTCGAAACATATCTTTGTGTTTGCGTTTGATCCATTGTCTCTTAACCCTCTCTCTATTTGTGTTGTGCATAGCATTATTCATATTGCCATATCTTGCATACTTGCTAGCATTTGTGCCTTGCATTAATTCACATTGCTATTTCATCCCTATATGCTTGGCTTGTTTGTGTGTGTGCCTCACTTGTACTTAGCCACAAGAGCTTCATATAGCACCTCAACCCATATCTAGGAGAATCAAGAGGAGTTAGTCCAGAGCCCTTCAGGGGGAATTCGGCTACACTTGTGTGTTGTATTAAGTGTGTTGCAAATTGTTTTAGCTTCCGCATTTAGTTTCTAGATTAGCATTATCACCTATTCACCCCCCCTCTAGGTGATTTACACGTTCGGCCTCGAAGCTCCTGTAGCCTGAGAAGAGTTCAATTCTTTCTGTTAACTTGTTGAGTTCAAGTTCTTTAAATCTCTTTGAGATTTCATTACTGATAGGAGCTGTGCTACTCCACCAGTAGATCCAAAGAGAGGATTCCAAGAGATCCTAACGTTCGGCCGGTCAACGGAGAACAAGACTCACTCTCCACCGCCACGTGAAGAACCCAGCTTTAAATAAAGAGGATAATCAATCAAGAGACTTCCTCTCTTTTGTAATCGGATTGTATCCATTGTAATCTTCTATTCAATTAAAAAATTTTGCAATTGTGATTTTTTTTGACGCGTACAAAAGATGGCGACTCCGCTGGGGACAATCATTTTTCTCAACCAACGAGAAAGTGGTGGCACAAGCCAACGTCAAGATGCTTGGATTCATAGTCGAATCGCTTGTGATCGAATTTGACTAAGAGAAGTTGAACTCCCCCTAAGCTTCGGGAGTCTCCCGTGGAGATAACATGGTCAGCCCCAACGTCTTTTCAGAGACCCGTGCCATGACCCACGGTTAAGATGGCAATAGAGACCAATCTCCCCTCCATCCTTTTATTAAGGCACTTCCAGTTCCGGATGCTGGGGGTTCTCAACAACCTCTTTGACTCAATCGGAATGCCGAGAGACGGTGAAGGCGTTGCACTCATCGTCAGCAGACAGGAGTGGTTGCAATAGCATATGTGGCCCGCATCAATGTTTCCTACGAGACCCACGAGGCCAATGATGATGAAGGCAAATCTCGTCGCAAAACTCCTCCCAAGGCTCAGCAAACTCAATTTGCAGGGGATTCACATCAACTCCTGCGAGCCAAATGGATTGCTGATCGTCGACAAAGACGTCAAGTTCACCATCAGCAAACAGAGCTCGCTTTCACCCCCGCGTTTCGGCACCAAACGCGAAGTTCGCTTTCAGCCCCGCATTTCTGCAACAAAACGCGATGGTCGCATTTACGAGCTGCGCGTTTCAGCGCCAAAACGTGAAGTTCGCGTCCAACCTCAAGCTGTACCAAAACGCGAGAACGCGCGACTCACGTTCAGCCTAAGGCTGCGCCAGGACATGACCTTAATGTTTCATTTTTAAAATGTGAGAGTCGCTGACAGTGTTAAAGGATGACCTTCATATTTCTATTCAAAAGCGCAAGACACGCATTCAGCAGGAGGCTGTGCTAGAATGAGATCATCGCATTTCACTTCAAAAACGCGAGGTTCGCGTTCAGCCCCAAAGAGGCCAAGTTCAAATATGAACTGAGAAGCTCTCATCCCATGGGTTCGAGTGCCATTGCGAGCAATTCATCTCGGCGGTGCTCTCTGATTGTCACTGCAACTTTTAAATGACTGAGCCGTCAGTTTCAGCCTATAAGGCTTCAAACTCAAACTTCTCTAAGAGACGCAGACTTCGCGTTTCAATGTCAGACGCGGAGATCGCCAGATGTAGACCTCGCGTTCCAATGTGAGACGCGGAGGCCGTCAGACGTGGACCTCGCGTCCTTTCTCAGTCAAACGCGGAGGTCGCCAGATTCGGATCTCGCGTTCTAATGTCAGACGCGGAGGTCGACAGACGCAGACCTCGTGTCCTTTCTTAAACATGAAAGTCGCCTGACGCGACGTGGAAACACGAGTCTGAGTAGAAGGTTTGCTACAAACCTTGAGGGACTTGGTCTCATCCTCTCCTCCAACATCTCTTATCAATTCTCATCCACGGAATGGTAGGGCCACAAAAATACTTGTGTTCGTCTCCCTAATGAGATGAACTGGGATTTGTCATGTTAACAATAAACCTCTCACAAACCAGATTTTTCAATCCCTAGTGGATTCTGTCAAGTTAATATTAAACCTCTGACAATGAAACTCATTAAAATCCTCGTTGTTATATTGATACTACACTTCTAACAACGAATTTTTACACACCTCTAGAAAATCAATGATTGTCACGTTAATATTAAACCTCTGACAGTTCATTTTATTTTCCACCAAAATCCTCTACCAATTCTCTTCCATAGAGTGGTAGGTCCAAAAATACAATCATTGTTAAGTTTAATATCAAACCTCTGACAATAGAAAGTTTCAATACTCCCTAGCGAGTACAAGCTTCACTTGTCGCTCCTCTACATGGAGTCACAAATCAACCAAATTGTCAAGTTAATACTACACCTCTGGCATTCCAAACTTCACTTGTCAATTCTCATCAATAGAATGACAAGTCCTCAAAATTGCTCATATCGTAAACAGACTACTGTCATGTTAATATTACACCTCTGACAAACTACTGTTATGTTAACACTACACCTCTAACAGTGATTGAGTTGCTTCCAAGTTTAATATTAAACCTCTCACAGTCACTTTTCCTCAGGCTTCCATATCGAAACTGAGATAAGCGATGCTAAGTTGAACACCACACCTCTAGCAACCAATTCATTGTTAAGTTCAACAATACACCTATGACAATGACTTTCCCTGAACTACCGCATCGGAGTCGAGATGATCAATGCTAAGTTTAACATCACACCTCTAGCATTACTTCCACTGTTAAGTTTAACACCACCTATGACAGTGATATTTTCAGTCTCCCTAATGAAACTGAAGTTCTTTTGGAGCTAAATTAACAGTACACCTCTAGCTCACATCCTTGTCAAGTTAATATCACACCTCTGACAAGATTCAATCTGATCCGTTAAGTTAATATTACACCTCTGACGGTAAAGAAATATTTAGATTCCCGACGGGTCTAGTCTTACTTGTCATTCTCTTCAATAGAATGACAAGTCTACTTAAATTGCTTAAATCGTAAAATCCCATTACTGCTATGTTAAACATTACACCTCTAACAGTAAATCTTTATTTTCTAAGGAAATCAATATTTGTCATGTTAACAGTTACCTCTGACAACTCATTCCCTAAACTTCCCTCCAAAATCCCTTACCGATTCCCATCCATGGAATGGTAGGACCACAATAAGCCTGTGACTATTTTCACAGTGAAATAATCACAGATCATACATTCTAAGTTAACATTATACCTCTGACATATTCACTGTTAAGTTAACATTAAACCTCTAACAGTGATTTTCCTCAATTTTCTCAGTGGAATAAATTACAAACCGAACCTGTCATGTTAATATCACACCTCTGACAGTAAGACTTTGATGGATCCCAGGGGGTAAAATTTCAACTTGTCAATTCTCCTCAATAGAATGACAAGTCTACTCAAAATACTGTTATGTTCAAAATCACACCTTTAACAGTAGACAAATCCCGGTCAAGTTAACATCACCTCTGACCAAATTTGCTCAAATCGCAAGACAAATTCCGGTCAAGTTAACATCACACCTCTGACCAAAATTTCTACTTGTCAGTCCTCTTTAATAGGACGGTGAGTCCACCAAATTGCACAAATGCAGAATCTCTTGGTCAAGTAAATACTACACTTCTGATCAAAGTTACTCATATCGTAAAATCAATCGTTGTTAACTTAACATTACACCTATGACAGTGATCTCCTCAATTTTCTCAGTGAAAACGAGATCTTTCAATGTTAAGTTAAACATCACACCTCTAGCATGCATTTCATTATTAAGTTAACATTACACCTATGACAATGATATTCTCTCAATTTTCTCAGTGAAAATGAGACTTTCGTGATGCTAAGTTAATATCACACCTCTAGCACACATCTTTATCAAGTTAATATCACACCTCTGACAATTCAATTTGCTCAAATTGCAAACCCAAACCTGTTACGTTAACATTACACCTCTGACGGTAAAAATCTTCATGGATCCTCAATAAATCCAATCTCGCTTGTCATTCTTGTCAATAGAATGACAGGTCTACTTAAATTGCGTAAATCGCAAAATCAATTGTTGTTATGTTAATATCACACCTCTAACAGTAAACTTTCATTCCCAGCAGAGTTCTAGTCATGTTAACACTAAACCTCTGACAATAGAATCTGACATAATCCCCAGCGAATCAAACTTCACTTGTTATTCTCATCAATAGAATAACATGTTCACAAAACTTGTTCAAAATACAAGTCCAGATCTCACTGTCAAGTTAACATCACACCTCTGACAGTAACCTTCTCAAATTTTTTCGTAGAGTTATTTAATTTGCTAAGTTAATATCACACCTCTGGCAATTAAAACTCTTTCAAAGAATTTTTGAGCGTAACCTTCGTGTCTCAAGCACAGAGCCACGTCTCAACGAGCTTAAGAGTCGCGTCTCAATAGTAAGTAAAGGTTGCATCTCTACAACAATTGAGAATCTCGTCTCTACAGCAATTGAGAAGCACGTCTCTACAACAATTGAGAGTCGCGTCTCAATTTTGGTAAAGTTCGCGTCTCCACTTGATCAGTGTGCCAGAACTGCAATCAATTCAATAGTACATTGGCAAGAGCAATTGACAACTCCACAAGCTTAAAAGTACACCATGCAAACCAATGTTCATAACAAGTGCCAGACAGAGTTTCTAAGACACTTATGATGATCTTTCCTGGAGGCTTCAAGAAGTTCAACAGTACACTCATGGAGTTCACCATCTAGACAGGATCAAGCTCAGGGTACCACAGAAGACTGCCTCACAGAAGAATGCCAGTCCGATTACAGGAAGCCTAGATTCAACTAAAGTCCAAAGTATTCCAAAATCCGTCTCAGTCAACCATGGAGTTTCGAAAACTTTGGAGGGGGTTCTGCAGACTATCAAAAAATTACTACGGATAAAGTTTCATACGCGAATCTCCTAGACACGGACCCCGCGTTCCAGCCTCTGACGCAGAGGTCGCGTTCCAATACCGGATGCGGACCCCACGTTTCAGCCTCTGACGCGGAGGTCACCAGACACAGATCTTGTGTTCCAATTGCAGATACAGACCTCGTGTCCTCTGTCAGACGCGGAGGTCGCATTCTAACCTCTGACGCGGAGGTCGCCAGACGCGGACCTCGCATCCCTTGTCAGACGCAAAAGTCGCCAGACGCGGACCTCGCATCCCTTGTCAGATGTGGACGTCGCGTTTCAACTCAAATGCGAGCCTGAGCAGCTCCGCGTTCTAACACAGACGCGAGCCTGTGAGCTCCGCGTCTCAACATCAAAGTAAAGTTCGCGTCCAGCGTGAGACCCGCATTTGCTATGAAGAAGGGGTCTGTCGTCGGATAATTCTTGGTAAAAAAAGAATTTCGGTTGTGAGCTATAAAAGCACCAAGACCTCTATTGAAAAGAAAGAGAGAGTTCAACTCTTCTAACAACTTGCTGCGTACAAGTTTGTCTTTGTATACAATCTCTTTGAGCTTCTTAGTGGACATGAGCTGTGTTACTCCGTCTGCTATCCAAAGAGAGAATTCTCAAGAGGTCCTGACGTTCACCCGGTCAACGAAAAACAAGATTCATTTTCCACCCCACATCAACAACCCAGCACTAACCAAAGGGGATATTCAAGTGTGAACATCTTCCCTCTCTTGTAGTCGGAGTGTTAATCCGTTGTAATTCTTCATTGATTCAAGGAAATTTTACACGAATTTCTCCCACCAAACAGTTCCTTTCACGATGCCTCTTCGTTAATAGAGGTCTTATTTATAAAGTCTCCTTCGTTACCTTTGCGAGACATAAGTTAGTAGCAAAGTATAAATATTGGATATAATATGAGACATAAATGGTATATATTTTATAAGGTGGACATATTTTTCAAAAATATCGACATGTACTTGGAAACGTCAACATATACTCTAAAATGTGGACATATATGAAAATACACCTAGAGGGGGGTGAATAGGTATATAGCTAATCTAATGACAAATGATGTGAAAATAAATAATTGTAACACACTAAGTGTAACCAAAGAGTGAAGCCGAATTCCCGGTGAAGGGCTCTAGACTATCTCCTCTAAATTCCTCTAAATAAGAGTTGAGGTGCTATATGAAGCTCTCTTGGTTCAACACTAGTGAGGCACACAATCAATACCAAACATATATATGATATGAACAGTATGATGCAATACAAGATATAAAAGAGAGAGAGTTTAAAGATAGTGGATCAATCGCAAACACCGAGATATGTTTCGAGGTTCGAGCCACTGCTCTACGTCCCCGCCTTCACACAGAAGGATTTTCACTATACGTCCATACAGGACCTCCCACACAGGGAACCTCCATCGAGGATTTGACAAATACAAATTAGGAATACACAACTCCTCTCTCAAATAAAATCACCTCTACACAAGAGGTAAGGCATAAAGCCAAAACAATAATCAACTCACACAAGAGGGATATGACACTAAGCCAAACAACAATCTCACAAAAGAGGGATAAGGCACTAAGCCAAAGCTCCACCATAATCACCTTAACACAAGAGGGATAACAACAAACCTAAAACACAACCTCAATCACCTCTACATAAGAGGGATGAACACAAACCAAAAACAAAGAAAGATTACAACTCTTGGTAATCAAAAAGATCACAAACAACTTTGGTGACCTCAATAGACCACAAACCAATTTTCTCACAAAAACAAGATCCTATAGATAGGATAGATATGATAGCTTAAGTGTGAGAAAATAAAGTGTTTGGAATAAAACTAACATAGAAAAATACTTGAAAAAATCACAAGATAGATATTGAAATAAAGATTAAAAATCAATTCCCCAATACTCTCTTTTCTTTGATTTTTCCAACACTTTAAAATAAATAAAGATAAATCTTTTTGGCACAAAAACTCTTTAAAACCTTGCCGCTAAAACACTTATAAAGATGAAAAAAATTGCTCTCTCAATACTTATGAAAAACAGCCCAAGAGATGGGTATTTATACCCTCTCAAATATTCTAGCCGTTGGCAGTCTAGAATGCCCAGATTGCCCTTCCGATCGACCGGCCAACGGTCATTTTTCTGACCGTTGAGCCTCCGGTCGACCATCCGGGCCAAGCCTATCGGTCGACTGCCCGGTCGACCGGGCCAGCACCCGAGAGTTGGGTACTTTCAGTCAGTAGACCGCGCGGTCGACCAACCTTTTAAGCTAGCCATGTGCACGTTTGCGTGCATATCGATCGACCGGTCCGGTCGACCGACTCCTGATCCGGTTGACCGCCAGCTGAGTCTGGCTGAAATTCTAGGACTTGAAACTTAGGTTATTTAATACCAATTAAATCCCATAAAATTACATAAATTTCACAAAAATAAGTTCTTATAAGATATTTGAATACCAAACATGTGAGACCAAAAATTAACATATATTACAATTTGAAACATTTTTGTGATATGCAAATTAGGCTTAAACACAAAAACCGTATTTTTCAAAACTTGGATTTTGAAATGAAAAATTATTTTCTCCAAAACTTGTATAAATACAAAAACATGATATTAAACAACTTTGAAGCATATTGTATATGGATAGAATCTAATATACATATAAGATATATATCTATGTTTTTGATAAGAAATCCAAAACCGGTTAAACCGAAAATCAAACATATTAAACTTGTTTTTGTGTGTGTGAACCTAAGCATATCAACACTATCTACCTTTATACAATATCTAAACTAAATACAAACCGAAGTCTTCTTATAGAACTCCTTCTCTAAGCCGACTTGATCCAAACACGATCCATAGAGCTTGACTCCAACCGAGTGCTAAATGCGATCTTGACGCGCGAGCTCTTGAATCAACACGTGTTAGCTCCCAAAACTCTTTTGTTGAAGTTGAACACCTACTAATATCTTGGCCAATAACTGAAACTATACAAACACAAGATTATTAGTAAACTATAACTACATGAGTTAATCATCAGCAAAACTAGATGATAGGCCTTTAGGCCAATAATCTCCCTCTTTTTGATGATGACAAAACTCATGGCGTTATATATGCATGGATTAAAGATAAGCTTCATAGAAGCTCCCCTTTAACTCATGCATAGCAATAAACAAATAAATATTCAATGAAGTGCATAAACCAACCAACACATATATGCATAAATATGAAAATAAACATGCATAATAATTCTACTCTCCCTTCTTGCATAAACAAGGAAATAAAATAAATATGCATATATAAACTCTCAAAATACTTCTCCCCTTTTTATCAATTCATCAACAAAGCGGCGAAGGAAAAACAAGCAATAAAGATATATATGCGATATACATTCATGAAGAGGAGAGACGTAAAGTTAACTCCTCCTGCATACACGCATTTATATGAAAAGAGATGACGAAACCCTAACCATATAAAGCATGATATACAATGCATAAGTGGAGATGTAAAGCTCCCCATATACACGTGTATCATATAAGGAAGAGAGGTCAAGCTCCTCAATGTGAGATACACTCAACATGAATGTATATATGGAGGAGATGTTAAGCTCCCCTTGCAATAAGCAATACATATCAAACATTTTGAAATCACTTATAAAACAAACTTATGAATTTTCTTGAAGTCAACAAAATAAATTTTGATACCAATGAAATTAAATTGTAGATGCCAATTGAAAATTATAGTTGACAAAAACAAATATTGGTACCACTTGTAAATGAACAAAAAATTTTAAGATACTAATAGAAGATTTTTGATACCAATTGAAAATGAAATATTTTAAGTTTGATACCAATTAAAATCAAATTGTCCCAATCGAAAATATCTTGTAAATTTGATACCAATTGAAAGTAAAAACCAAATTTTGGGTAAACACAACTCATTTGCAATAAGGATATCAAATTGAGAATAATACCAATTTAAGATTATTGATTAAGAAGAAATTATAGTAGACAAGCAAGGAACAAAGTTGTTTATTAGTTTTAATCAACTTGGTAAACTTTTTTTAAAGCCTTTTCGGGTAAGGTCTGTTTTTTTTTTAAACATATATTTTTCTCTTGAGAAGAAGAAAATATAAGGACGTTGCATATAGTTAACAATTAAGTACATTGCTCTTCAATTGGGATGTTTTCATTAACTTTTCGAGTTTATTTTCCTAAAATTTCAAGATCTTACATGTAATCAAGTTTGTATTACCAGATAAAGACACATTATGGTGACATAGTTTTATGTTCTAACAAGAAAAGAAAGTGGCGCATATCAAGAAGAATGGTGAAAGATGGTATTTTATTTGATGGCCTAGATATGGTGGGACTTCAAGAATCTAAACTTGCAAATCCTGCATCTAGAACTCTTCTATCCATTGGGCGACGTAGAATAAATAAGTGGATTATCTTTAATTCTATTGACACTGTAGGAGGAGGGTTGTTAGGTTGGAATGATGATTTGTTTGAATGCCTTTGAGCCTTTTGGGGGTATATATATTGTTTCTGGTGTTTTCAAGTGCAGAAAAATGGACTTTGCTTTTTGCTTTTCTACTGTTTATGCCCCTGTTAACAGGGAGCAAGAGGCTGTGTTAGTAGAATTTGACTTATTTTAGACAATCTCATCCTCAGCCTTGGATTCTTTGTGGTGACTTTAATGCTACCTTGTCTGATAATGAGAGGGGTAGAGGGGTTCCTTGAGGGACATGTCTGAATTTCAAAATTTTGTTTCTAATTTAGAATTAATCAATCTCTCTATCTGGTAGAAGATTTACTTGGAGTAATAATAGGATATCTTCTATCCTTACCTATTGTATTCCTGAAACTACTCTAATACTTACTAAGCTTGACAGGTTCTTTGTGTTTTTAGATTTGGAGTCTTTGTTCCACAATTTGATTTAGTTTACCAATCCAAATGTGTGTTCTGATCATTGTCCAGTAATTCTTAATTTGGATAGTATCCCTAAATCTCCTTCTGCTTTCAGATTTGAGAAAGCTTGGCTTTGTTATGTCTCATTTTCTACCTTGGTCCAAAACTGCTGGAATTCTTTCTCCATCTCTGGTGAAGGGAGATTTTGTCTTTACTACTAAATTAAATCTCCTCTAAAGAAGGTTGATATGGTGGAGGAAAAATGTTTTTAATTCTTTGTATAAGAAGAAGAAGAGAATCCTTGCTCAGATTGATAGCATTGACAGGGAGATTGAAGGGGGAAATTTTTCTGATAATTTATTGTCTTCCAAAACCTAACTTTTGTCTTCTCATGGTAATATAGTCAAGGAAGAGGAGAATTATTAGAGGGAAAGGTCTAGGATCTATTGGCTGAAGAAGGGAAATAATAATACAACTTTCTTTCATGATATGGCTTCCATAGAAGAAAGAAAATTTTCACTCTCTTAGGGGCTGTTTGTTTCGCGTAAAACACCGTAATTTGTAAATAACTTATAACTTAATTACAGTTTACGGTGTTTGTTTGGACCGTAATTCGTAAAATATTTACGCAACCCATTTACGATTCAGTTACAGCTCACTTATAGTTAATTTTGCGGTCATGCAAATTTGTATTATTTTTTATATTAGTATTAATTTTTTAATATTTAGTATTTATTTACAATATTTAAAATTTTTAAATCACCAAATGTTAATTTTGTGATCAACATTCCACTTACGACTTACATATTATGAGAGTGTTCTTGAGTGAACTAAGTGTAATCTTTTTGTAATCTTGTGTAAATCATATATAAATCTCTCTCTTCTATCCCGAAGACGTACGCATCTTGCCGAACTTCATAAATCTTGGTTTCCCTCTCTCTTTGTGTGTTGGTGCATTTAGGGTTTGTGTTCTTAACACTCTCCAGCCTAACAGATTTTTCATTTATTATTTTCAAATTAACACTTTCTCAAGTTTGATCAAGAACACACTCTATCATTATCTTCTCTCTTTCTCAATGTGATATATTGATATTATTCTCTAATTTGGGTTCATCAAATGCACTAAATAAAGAAAATATTTACATTATATTCTAACTGATAACTTGGTAAACAGAGAAATTAAGTAATTCGTATGTGACTTTTATTTACAATAATAACTACTTGCGATGAAACCTTAGAATACTAATTAGATCATTTTCTAATTGTATCTTTAAAAATACCAGTAAAACTAGAATAAGTCAAAATTGTTAAATAAATTTGTAGCTATTTGGGATAAATCATTATTTTCTCTACTTTTTCTGTTTTTTATTATTAAGCTTGGAACCTTTTAACAGTGAAACCAATTTTTCTTCCTTTTTCTTTTTTTTTTCCCTCCCTTTCTTCAAAAATAAATGGAAGCTATTCTTTTCTCAGTGGCTTAGCCCAGGGGATGGCTAGTTATAATTTGCATGCTTTATTGAGTTTAAGGGAGAGCAGAGTTTGGTTAAAATCGAAGAAAACACTCGAAAATTGAAAACCGAAACCGATCCAAACTGAGCCGCGTAAATTTGGTCGGGTTTCGGTATCGGTTCTGAAACCCGAGCCGAACCGAATTAACCGAACCAAATTAACCCAGCACAGTTTTGCGCCAATACAAATAACATTCATAGTTTTACAATGATGTTGATATATGTCATGTCATGCATACTTGTGTTTATGTCATGAGTACATAGCCTAACTTTTCAGAATCATTAAAATGCTTGAATTAGTGAAACATTTCAAGTAATAAATTCATGAGATGTTCACATTTTTTTGTAATATTAAGGTTATTGTTTACATAGCATTTATATTTTTTTGAATTATTCTGTTATATGCAATAGAGTAGTACATATCTCTTTTAAATATCTAATGTAGGTATATTCTAAAGCTTTTTTTAAATCATTTTTGAATTTTTATGTTCGTCTAAGTTTTAGAAGCCAATTTATTTTAAACCAGTGTTCGCATGAGAAAAATATTGATCACGAGAAAAAGATTCATAATCAAGTTAGTTTTGACGAGAATGTGCGAAAGTTGAGATCGGAAGTTCGACGACGAGGTGATCCCCCGAATTAACTGAACCGAACCGATCTGAATCAGTTCAGTTCAGTTCGTTTCATAACCTTGTTCAGTTCGGTTCAATTTTGTCAAAATTGACAAAATCTGAACCGAACCGACCGATACTCACCCCTAATTGAGTTATTTGTCAAGCTAATTATTTAAGACGATATTTATAATTAAATATTTAGTTGGTTGACAATGAGTTGGAATTAATATGCTAGTGGCAATAATGATGACTGTTGGTTCCCGTGATGATGAGGAAGTTGGTGGAACAACTCAATAATACCAATGATTATGACATCTTGGTGGCAGTTAATTCGTTTTACGGATAAAAGATGACATGGCAGTGAAAGTGATGGTGGAGGGACATGAGCTATGATCAGAAAAAAATATATAATTTAATAATAGTAATAATATTAAATAATAATTATAAAATAATAATAACAACAGTAAAAAAAATACTATATGTGATGATAATTATTTACCATTAAAATATAAATATATTACTTTCAGTTCTTAATACGAATTATGATTATTAATTTAGTGGCAGAGGTATGTTTTTTCTTTCATTTTAACTCATAAATTTTCATTCATGTGAGTTTCATAGGGTCAGTGTAAAAAAAATTATATTAGAGTTAAAAATTATGTAATATAATTATATTATATCTGTGATTGGTTGCAAGAGGAAGGAAGCTAGGGTTAGATTCCAACTCTTAAAAATATAAGAAGCCTACTCTTGTACCAATAAAAAAAATGGTTTAAGAGTTGAGACTTTGTCTCCAAAAGTAAGGCACAAAGTGCAGAAACAAGGATATTCTTATTTCAAGTTTGTCCTTGATGAGATATCCTGCAACTCTTTTATAAATTAGTTATTTGAAGGAATTAGTAAGAGTAATAAATCTTAACTCTTGCTGCTAAACGAGACCCATATGTAAAATTTTTGTGGAGGTGACTCAGGGAGTCACACGTTGTGGGAGACTTCAACAAAACACATGATGAAATGTGACCCAACACTAGGCATATGCTGTGCGAGAGCTGACTAGAGCAAGTTTGAAGACAGCGTAGGAATGACAGCCAGTAAAGAATTTTTTAAAAGTAACTCTACAGCCTTCATATGAAAGAAGGTACAACAAATTCTTGAACACAATTTATTTTCTTTTGAGAAAAACACTAGCGATCTAAGTAGAGTTGCCTAAATTCTTATATATCTAAGTCTATTTCATGTCTAGCCAATGTGGGACTATTTGTTCGACCCAAATTTCAACATCTTCTTCAATTGAAGTACGGACACGTGTGGAGAGGACGAAATGAAAAGAGAAGTAGATTTTTTAAGAAATATAATACTTTTTGTAGAAAAGTTTGACTGGGAGGAATGCAACATAACCATGGGTTAATGCTAGAACCTCATTCACGCTAATCAAAAGCCTGTGATGCCGATGAGACAAATCTTACATTTTCATAGATGTTAGTTGTGTATTTATCCCAAAAGCAAGAATCTACACCGAAATCTTAAATGGGATGAAGAATTTCTCTCTTGAGTCATATCATGAAGGAGAGATGGAGAACCACTCGTTTCACTCACACTTTACCAGCCCTCAAATCTTACAACAAACGCATAACTGGTGCATGGTTCAGTTAGAGGCTTCTCAATAACAATGTGACAACCAGAAAAAACCAACGTTGTTGCAGTGTTCAGTCAGAACATTTTCCCTGACCATTGCATCTATTGAAGCCATGCAGTAAAAAGAGAGGGCATCTCTTCATCTCTCGTCAAGCCACTGCAACCTTTTGGAGAAGCTACCATGGAGGAATGGGCTCAATTGCCCTTGTACCAGTGCACAGTTTGGATCAACTAATGTTAGCCTTGGCTCATAAGAGGAAAACAATAAAATGAAGCTATAATCTCTGCTAGGTGCCGAGCAATTTTTGTTGATCGCATTTGAACCTGAGACTCTTTACAACCGCTCTCACCTTTTTACCAGTTAGCCTGACCTCACCGGCTTAGATGCTTGGCAATTTGGAAGCATAAAAATCTAGCTAGTCTAGTATAATCTATTCCTTCTGCTTATATTTCACTACTATAATGTAATGTGACCTTTTGGGTGAATCACATTCCACCAACATTTTTTGAGCACCATGTCGGAGACTTATCTTTGAGAAAAATCCTTTTAGGTCCTAAGGAGTTTGACTTGTGTCAAAGACTCCTTTGGAGAAAAAATTGGGTCAAAAAGCCTTTTGACCAGGTTTCTTTTATTTACAGGTCCCTATCTTAATACATGACTTGGTGTATACTTGTATTGCCTATATTATCCTTACTTTAATTGACCTATGTGCTTTCATTTGTCCTTTAATTGGCCCACGTGATGTATTTGAAATCTTTGATGACAGTTGCTTTAATTATTTTGCTTTTTAATTTAAATTCGTTAAGCAATTGTTTTCCTGTCCACTTCAATTGTTATTTGTCCACATCAAAATTTTTTGTTATCTTTATCAAAATATTTATAAAAAAATAAAAATAAATAAAAACAAAAAATAATTAATGACTTGTTTTATAAATCATTTAACCTCTATTGTTTATAAAGCAAAAATCATCTAACATATGAAATATTTATTTGTTTTTTCACTTATTTATTTGTTTATCTTTTTTATTAATTTACGGCATCTACTGCATATAATCGGGTGCGTCACAAATTGATTGTTGATTCGCCTTATCTTGTTCCTCCCACGATACTTCTTCGTTACTGGTTATTTGTAGAGTCTCCTCCGTTACCTGTGCGAGACATAAGTTAGTATTAAAGTATAAACATTGGATAGTAATGAGGAAAAAATGACATACATTTTATAAAGTGGACATATTTTCAAAAATGTGGACATTTACTTGAAAAAGTCGACCTATACTCTGAAATGTTGATATATATTCTAAAATTTGGACATATATTCTTAAATGTGGATAAATATTCCAAAATGTGGACATATACCTGAAAATGTGAGAATAATGTTAAAAAGTGGATAGAATCATACTAAGGTAGACAGAATAATAGAGAATGATACATTTGACTTGTCCAAATAGGGAATAGGATATAGCGTTGCAAGTACGACGATTGTGTCCATCTTTCTGGAATCTACTGTACACAATCAGGCATGTCACAAATCGATTGTTAATTCGCCTTGTCTTATTCCTCCCACGACGCTTTTTCGTTACTAGAAGTCTTATTTGTAGAGATTCCTTCATTACCTATGCGAGATATAAGTTAGTATTAAAGTATAATCATTGGATAATAATGAGACAAAAATGATGTATATTTCATAAGGTGGACAAATTTTCGAAAATATGGACATTTACTTGGAACCGACATATACTCTAAAATGTGGACATATATTCCAAAATTTGGACAAATATTCTAAAATATGGACATATACCCAAAAATGTGGACATAATGTCAAAAAGTAGATAGAATCATATTAAGGTGGACAGAATATTAGAGAATGATACTATTGGCCTGTCTAAATCTAGAATAGGATATAGTGTTGCAAGTACGACGATTGTGTCTATCGTTCTGACATTTACTGCACACAATCGGGCGCGTCACAAATCGATTATTGATTCGCCTTGTCTTGTTCCTCTCACGACGCTTCTTCATTACTAGAGGTCTTATTTGTAAAATCTCCTCCGTTATCTTTACGAGACATAAGTTAGTAGCAAAGTATAAATATTGGATATACTATGAGAGAAAAATGGTATATATTTCATAAGGTGGACATTTTTTTAAAAATATGGACATGAACTTGGAAACGAACATATATTCTAAAATGTGGACATATATGAAAATACACCTAGAGGAAGGTGAATAGGTGTATGGCTAATCTAATGACAAATGATGTGAAAATAAAAACTAATTGCAACATACTAAGTGTAACCAAAGAGTGAAGCCGAATTCCCGGTGAAGGGCTCTAGACTATCTCCTCTAAGTTCCTCTAAATAAGAGTTGAGGTGCTATATGAAGCTCTCTTGGTTCAACATTAGTGAGGCACACAATCAATACCAAGTATATATATGATATGAACAATATGATGCAATACAAGATATAAAAGATAGAGTTTAAAGATAGTGGATCAATCGCAAACACCGAGATATATTTTGAGATTCGAGCCACTGCTCTACATTTCCGCCTTCATATAGAAGGATTTTCACTATACGTCCATACATGACCTCCCACACAGGGAACCTCCATTAAGGATTTGACATATACAAATTAAGAGTACACAACTCCTCTCTCCAACAAAATCACCTCTACACAAGAGGCAAGGCATAAAGCCAAAACAATAATCACCTCACACAAGAGAGATATGGCACTAAGCCAAACAACAATCTCACACAAGAGGGATAAGGCACTAAGCCAAAACTCCACCACAATGACCTTACACAAGAGGGATAAAAACAAACCCAAAGCACAACCTCAATCACCTCTACATAAGAGGGATGAACACAAACCTAAAATAAAGAAAGATTACAACTCTTGGTGATCAAAAAGATCACAAACAACTTTGGTGATCTCAATAGACCACAAACTAATTTTCTCACAAAATCAAGATCCTATAGATAGGATAGATATGATAGCTTAAGTGTGAGAAAATAAAGTGTTTGGAATAAAACTAACAAAGAAAAACACTTGGGAAAATTACAAGATAGATATTGAAATAAAAATAAAAAATGAGTTCCCCAAATACTCTTTTTATTCGATTTTTCCAACACTTTAAAACAAATAAAGATAATCTTTTTGGCACAAAACTCTTTAAAATCTTGCCGCTAAAACACTTGTAAAGATGAGAAAAATTGCTCTCTCAATACTTATGGAAAACAGCTCAAGAGATGGGTATTTATATCCTCTCAAATATTCTAGCCGTTGGCAGTCTGGAATGCCCAGATTGCCCTTCCTGTCGACCGATCAATGATCATTTTTCTGACTGTTAAGCCTCTGGTCGACCGTCCGGTCGACCGGGCCAAGCCTATCGGTCGACTGCCCGGTCGATCGGGCCAGCACCCGAGAGTTGGGTGCTTTCAGTCGGTCGACTGCACGGTTGACCGACCTTTTAAGCTGGCCATGTGCACGTTTGCGTGCACATTGATCGACCGGTCCGATCGACTGACTCCTGGTCCGGTTGACCGCCAGCTGAGTCTGGCTGAAATTCTGGGACTTGAAACTTAGGTTATTTAATACCAATTAAATCCCATAAAATCACATAAATATCACAAAAATAAGTTCTTATAAGATATTTGAATACCAAACATGTGTGACCAAAAATTAACACATATTACAAACTATTTGAACTATTTTTGTGATATGCAAATTAGACTTAAACACAAAAACCGTATTTTCTAAAACTTAGATTTTGAAATGAAAAATCATTTTCTCCAAAACTTGTATAAATACAAAAATATGATATTAAACAACTTTGAAGCATATTATATATGGATCGAATCCAATATACATATAAGATATATATCTATGTTTTTTATAAGAAATTCAAAACCAGTTAAACCGAAAATCAAACATATTAAATGTGTTTTGTGTGTGTGAACCGGAGCATATTAACACTATTTACCTTTATACAATATCTAAACTAAATACAAACCGAAGTCTTCTTGTGGAACTCCTTCTCTAAGCCGACTTGATCCAAATACGATCCAAAGAGCTTGACTCCAACCGAGTGCTAGATGCGATCTTAACGTGCGAGCTCTTGAATGAATACGTATTAGCTCCCAAAACTATTTTGTTGAAGCTGAACACCTAGTAATATCTTGGTCAATAACTGAAACTATACTAACACAAGATTATTAGCAAACTATAACTACATGAGTTAATCATCATCAAAACTAGAGTGACGGGCCTTTAGACCAACAATCTCCCCCTTTTTGATGATGACAAAACTCATGGAGTTATATATGCATGGATTAAAGATAAACTTCATAGAAGCTCCCCTTTAACTCATGCATAGCAATAAACAAATAAATATTCAATGAAGTGCATAAACCAAACAACACACATATGAATAAATATGAAAATAAACATGCATAATAATTCGACTCGCCCTTCTTGCATAAATAAGGAAATGAAATAAACATGTATATATAAACTCTCCAAATACTTCTCTCCCTTTTTATCAATTCATCAACAAAGGGGCGAAGGAAAAACAAGCAATAAAGATATATGTTATATACATTCATGAAGAGGAGAGACGTAAAGTTAACTCCCCCTGCATACACGCATTTATATGAAAAGAGATGACTAGACCCTAACCATATAAAGTATAATGTACAATGTATAAGTGAAGATGTAAAGCTCCACATATACACGTGTATCATATAAGGAAGAGAGGTCAAGCTCCTCAATGTGAGATACACTCAACATGAATTTATATATGAAGGAGATGTTAAGCTCCCCTTGTATATAAGCAATACAAATCAAAACATTTTGAAATCACTTATAAAACAAATTTATGAATTTTCTTAAAAACAAAATAATTTTTGATACCAATGAAATTAAATTGTAGATACCAATTGAAAATTATAGTTGACAAAACAAATATTGGTACTACTTGTAAATGAACAAAAAATTTTAAGATACCAATAGAAGATTTTTGATACCAATTGAAAATGAAATATTTTAAGTTTGATACAAATTAAAATCAAATTGTCCCAATCGAAAATATCTTGTAAATTTTGATACCAATTGAAAGTAAAAACTAAATTTTGGGTAAACACAACTCATTTTGCAATAAGGATATCAAATTGAGAATAATACCAATTTAAGATTATTGATTAAGAAGAAATTATAGTAGACAAGTAAGGAACAAAGTTGTTTATTAGTTTTAATCAACTTGGTAAACTTTTTTTAAAGCCTTTTTGGGTAAGGTCTTTTTTTTTTTTTTTTTAAACATATATTTTTCTCTTGAGAAGAAGAAAATATAAGGACATTGCATATAGTTAACAATTAAGTACATTGCTCTTCAATTGGGATGTTTTCATTAACTTTTTCGAGTTTATTTTCCTAAAATTTCAAGATCTTACATGTAATCAAGTTTGTTTTACCAGATAAAGACACATTATGGTGATATAGTTTTATGTTCTAACAAGAAAAGAAAGTAGCACGTATCAAGAAGAATGGTGAAAGATGGTATTTTATTGGTGGCCTGGATATGGTGGGACTTCAAGAATCTAAACTTGCAAATCCTGCATCTAGAACTCTTTTATCCATTGGCAGGGCGTAGAATAAATAAGTGGATTTGACACTGCAGGAGGAGCGTCGTTAGGTTGGAATGATGATATGTTTGAATGCCTTGAGCCTTTTGGGGGTGTATATGTTGTTTCTGGTGTTTTCAAGTGCAGAAAAGTGAACTTTGCTTTTTTGCTTTTCTACTGTTTATGCCCCTATTAACAGGAAGGAGAAGGTTGTGTTAGTAGAAGTTGGCTTATTTTAGACAATCCCATCCTAAGCCTTGGTTCTTTGTGGTGACTTTAATGTCACTTTGTCTGATAATGAAAGGAGTGGTAGAGGGGATTCCTTAAGCTACATGTCTGAATTTCAAAAAAAATTTCTAGTTTAGAATTAATCAATCTCTCTCTGTCTGGTAGAAGATTTAACTGGAGTAATAATAGGATCTCTCCTATGCTTACCTATTGTATTCCTAAAACTACTCTAATACTTGCTAAGCTTGACATGTGTAGGGAGAGAGGAGATAAACACTTGATGGTAGAGTTTTTTAACTCATCGGAAGAAATAGTACAAAGATCGGAGTTCAAAGGAGTGAGAACGCAGTAGATTTGCAGGCCAGAAAGAGGCCGACTGACTGCCCAGTCGACCGGCATGCACAACGTGCATGGCACTAGCTTGATCGACCAAAGCGGTCGACTGACTAGCATACATGAGGTTCTGTTGGCAGCGGTTACCGACCGGTCAACCGAAGGAAGAGGTCAGTCGACCGGACCGGTTGACCGACAGGCGTATCTGCTTCTCTTGTTGGGATTCAGACTTTATTTCTGAAAAGGAGTCGAATTCAATTGTGGTTTCTTAAAACCCTGGGACTCTCTGGCTATAAATAAAGGGATAGAGCCTCATGAATTGAATCTCTCAAAAAACTTATAATTGATCATTGAATCAATACGATCTCTCTCCCTTGCCCCGAGGACGTAAGCAAATTGCCGAACCTTATTAAATATTGTGTTTGCTTCTGATCGGTCACTTATATTGTATATATATTATCACATTACCATGTTTATTATCTAATAAATCCTATTAATAATTCTTATTTTTATTTAATAACATCCAGGCCTATTGCTAAAGAAGAGGGAAGAGAAACGAGCCCAAAAGCCTATCAAAATTCTAATTTAATTCAGAATTAATTCGAAATCAGAAAATCAGGGCAGATCAAGAAAAATCAGAGAGGATAAAATCAGTTGAAAATCGGTTAAGAGAAATCTTCACAAATCAATCGGTTAAAGTCAAAGATCAAAGACAGTTTCGTCAAAATCCCGGACCTAAACTGAAAATCCAGCTGAAGATAAATGAAAATCTAGGAATCAGAGACGTGTGCCCCTGGGTGTGGCCACTGGCCACACCCAGGCCGCGAAAATGTGGCCAAAGTCGCATTTTCGTGGCTTTGTTAGAGGAGTTGGGGGAGCGTTTGCTCCCCCTATTTTGTATGCTCCTCTCCGTTGGATTTTCCCTATAAATACTGGATTTTTCAGAGAGTACAAGGAACGACCAAGTAGAGAGTAGAATTTAGGCTATTCTGTAGTTTGTAACTTAGATTTTTAGTTTTCTTTTATGTAATCTTTATTTTCTTTATATAACTGAGAGGAGAAGAAACTTTCATGAAGGAATGAGAACAAGCTTGTACTGAGGGTGACACTGGTGTAAGAAATCTTTTCTTTCATTGTTATTTGAATCAAATCGAAGTTTTCTTTTCTTTTCTATTCTTGTTTTTGTTTGCTTCCCTCTTTTGTATTTGTAGATCCAAATGAATCTGATAGCCTCGAAGTTGCCTTGCCTTTGCAAGTGTCGTTGATGTCTTATGGTGATGGATATCCATTTCTATGGTAGTATAGCTTGCTCCTTTATTTCATACTGTAAATCTGGAATGGGGAAGATCCTATTTGTCATACTTCGCTCGCCTTCAAACAAAGGTATATCGTCGATACGGATCAAAGGTAAGCAGGCGCTGAAGAGGTAAGTAAGTATTTTAGGTTTTAGTTTTCTTTCTTTTAATTTTTTAGATTAATCACCTGCACCACAATATCCCAACTCTTGCATCACTCTTTTCAATTTCTCTGTATATATCAATTTTTATTTTCTCCACCTTCTCAATCTATCACTTTCTTCTTAACTTAACTGTAACTCTATTTTTCTATTTTCTTTAAGAAACTAAAGAAGGATTTTAACCATTAATGGTAGTATAAAAGAGAACTTACTAAAAATGCTTTTATTACTAGTCCCTTCTTGTGGCTCACGACCGCATAGCCACTTGCTATAGCGGCAGCATTGAGAACTTGCACATTCTATTTGAAAGTTCTAAAATTCTGTATTCTTGCGTGCAGGTTAAACCTCAATCACTTTCTCCTTGTTTATTGTTATTGTCTTTTGAGTACTTATCTGGTGCATCTCTCTCTATTGTTTGGGGTTTCTCAATTGGTTGTTACCAAGGCACGCGTAACTAGTTGTTGACACTCGAAAAAGACAGAATTCCCACATTCATCTTCAACCGGTCTGAACGACGTCTAACTTATCAACATCTATAAAAGATAAGTCGAAGACAAGCTGATGACCACAAATGAGACAGTAACATGGACATTGCTAATCTAGTAAAGTAAATAGCAAGCCAAAGTTGTCTTTGAAGAGACCCAAGCAGGCCTAAGGCCCTAAGTTAGCTCAATATTTAACCTGGGCATAACCCGAAGGTAAGCTTTACAGCTCCGCATGAGACTAAAAGTTTCACCTAAGCTTGGTAGTCTCGCTTTGAAGCTAACTACTAACTTCGCCTGAAGCTCCCCATTTAGCCCCGCCAGAGGCTGATCCAAGAGCATCGCGCCAGAAGCTCTATCCCCAGCTGAGTCATAGCTTCGCTATGGGCTGAGTATTAGCTTCGTACGAGCTCTGAAAGTAACTTCTCCTGAAGTTATAAACTAGTTCCGCATGATCTAGCTCCGCAGTGGGCTTTGCCAGGTCATCAAGTTGACTGTTTCAAAATCCCATGAGGAATTAATGGGTGAACCCCACTAATTTAGTGGGATTAACGCCACTTTAAGTGGGTGGTTACACCTGCCCACTTCGTTCCACATTAAGTGGAGACAATTAAGCCATAACGGCATGAGAACGTTCGCACGAACCCTCTAGCTTCGCCAGAAGCTTGCCAAGAGCTTCGCGGTAAGGTCATTTGCGAGCCTCGTGCGATGCTAATAGCTGATTCGGCCTTGTTGAATTCAAGGGGGCGGTTACACCTCACTTTTGTTATAAATAGTCCCTTAGTAGACACAGAGACGGAGGAGGAGAGACGAAGACTGAGATGAAGGACGGGCAAAGAGGAAATTGACTCGAAAAGGGCAGAATTCCTAGCAAAAAAGGCTATACTGATCTTCTGTTCTTTGATTCCCCGAACCAAGCGAGAAGGGAGTCCTATTAGGAGGCAGTTCGCTCGTCTTACTGGTCGCATCATCAAAAGGATAGAGTGATCACGCGCTGATCAGATTCCTACCGACACATTTTCTCAGAAATCTCAGAGGAGATTTACTTGTAATTTTTATTTAATTACTTATAATTTCGCTCCTCGACACTCTTTTTTAAAGTTTTCTCTTTGTTGAATTTTCAATGGAAAATAAGATGGCGACTCTGCTGGGGAAATCAGTCTTCTGGCGCAACAAGGAGATAGTGCCGCAATGCAACGGTCAAAATCCTAAGTCCGTTATGTTCGAAAACTTGGTCATTCATTTCGACCAAGAAAAATTCGAAGAATTGCTCTCGGAAGGTAGTCCAGTGCTCCACGCTCGGAAGCACAGGAAGATCTCGATAACCAAGGCTTCAGAGTAGAAGGCAATTTTAGCCGGGCGAACAGCTGAAAAAGCCACATCCTAACTCCTCTCAGCCTCCTTCACTGAGGCTAAAAGTGCCTTACGCAAGGCTAGCCAGGTTCCCAGCGAACCTAAAACTTCACTTCCTAAGTAGATGTGGAGGCTAAAACAGAAAGCTCCGTATGAAGCTTCAGGCGAAGTTCCACCAGGTGAAGTTCCATCGTAACTTCGCCTATCACGTGAAGACAAATGCAAACTGCCTATCCAGTTTGGCAGCTTCGCCGAGGCTATTAGCCGCGAGGCTAGAGTGGCAACTCCGCCTTCGTCTAATCCAGGAGCAGTATGTCCCTGCCCTAATCTCATTCTCACGAGCGAAGTTACTGATGGCGTGGCGAACACAGCGCCAGTACCTCAGGGTACACGCGGAATGGCCAGCTGCCTCACTGAAACTGAAGCACCTAGCAGTGCTAACCACCTTCGCAACAAGGTGGCAAACAAAACACCACGGCGTGCTTCGCTCCCCGACTCCTCAAGATTTGAGTTCGCTCTTTGCAGCAGAGCGAAGGGATCATCCCTGGGTGCTGATAGCGGTGCTTATGCAGCTTTAGCGCCTAAGGGTGCTACCAAAGTTTTCAGCTGTGAAGCTAGAACTAAAGCACTATTTATTGCCAATCACCTCTGCGGTGATGAGAAGAACAAGACATCGTCCCATGCTTCACTTCCAAAGCCTGCGGATGCAAAGTCCGCCCTTCACATGGTTATAAGCAAGAAGGTGGTGTCAAAATTTCTTGAACAGATCAATGCGCGATCTACCCGAGTCTCTGCGCTGAGTCGCTTAAGCTCGGCTAAATCCGACTTGCGAGAGTTCTTAATGAACAAACGGAAATCAGAATTACTCTAAACTTCTCCCTCTTGTTGTGAACAAGTGGGATGTCAGTTGGTGATGGTTCATTCAGTCCATTGCCGACTAGGACCAGTCCCCGCCACCCTTCCAAACCGACAGTCAGTTTTTAATCGACTATCGGTACGATCTCCTGTAAAGCATCACAAAAGGAGTATGTCAATCTACCCTCTACATCTGTCAACATGATCGGAAGGGGACGTGAATTGCATAGAGGTAGGCGAGTGCCATGTGGTGCTAGCTTCACTTCCTTCAGTTCTCCAGATCCGGACTACAGCCCTGGCTTAGGCCAAGTCTTGGTGGAAGAAGAAGGTGTGTTCCGAAGCACCAGATCTAGGGTTGTAATACCCTACAGTTATGAGCAGCCATCCTCCTCAACTGGAGTAACATCACCAGAACCAATGAGAAGATTACTCTAATGTTCTGATGGGGAGGAGGAAGATAGTGAGTATGCCTCTTTGGCGACGTCAGCTCGATACGAACGGATAAAGCGTCCGTGCATATGGCTGATGATGGTAACGATGACCTCCGTCGACGGTTGGAAGCTCAGGAGCAAACCTCCAAGGCTCAGTAAGAAGCCTTGGACAACATTCAACAGATGCTCGCTCAACTCCTCACTAACCGAAATAACAATGATACCGGGAGTAATCATAATAAGGAGGAACATAATGATGAAGATCAACCTAAGATAGAGAAATTAAAGGAAAGTTCTTCTATGGATGTTGAAGTTCTTAAAGGCATCCAAGCTCAGATTGCATCTCTAACCCAAAGGGATGAACTGAAGAAAGTAGGGGTAGCCCGTCCTTACCCCTTAGAATGGGACTTAGTCCCATATCCTCCGAAGTTCAAGCCACCGACGCTGCACTCATATGATGGCAAGAGCTTACCAAATCAGCACATTTACTACTTCCGATCGCAAATCGGTAATGTAGTAGGTAACGATGCTATTATGGCCAGACTATTCATTGGCACCCGGAAGGGGGTAGCATTTGATTGGATCCGAAGCCTTCCTCCAGGCTCTATCAACTCCTGAATTGACTTAGAGACTCGATTTCTTTCTCGTTTTTACGAGGATGACACTGAGGTAACTATGGATAAACTCCTCTCCACTATACAGAGGAAAGGAGAATCTGTCCATGATTACATTGAGTGATTCAGAAATCTATCGCTGATGTGCCCAGTAGGGATGCCATTACCCATGCTCTTGCAGACATGTAGGTATAACTTCCTGAACCAAGTGGAGATTCATATGGGATCCGTCAAAGCCCATAACTGGAAGGAGTCGAACAAGCTGAGATAGCCAAAAAGTCGGCTAAAAAGTTTGAACCATCTACCCCTAAAGGCAAGTGGGGTATGAATAATAAGGGGCACAACGACATGGCACAGTCTTTCCAAGCCAAAGGGAAAGAGATTATGTCCGACGAACTGTCAGGGGATGTTCATCCAAAGACAAAGAAGAGTGGCGCCAATAACCAGGAGTTTAAGTTTCCTCCGAAATAATACTACTTCAAAGACGAACAGGTGGTTACAATATTCCATCTACTCCACAAAGGGAATAAATTGAAATTGCCTGAAGCTCGATGCCCTAATGAAGTGGGATGCACAAACGATCCCAACTATTACCTTTTCCATATGATGGTCCATCATCCTACTAACAAATACTTTGTCCTCAAGGATAAAATTTAGTCTTTAGTCGATGCCAGAGTTCTGATTCTGAAATCATATCAAAAGAAAGTCACTGCGAACAGGTGACCCTTGAGTTTGGCAAGACCTCAAAAGTCACAGTTCCTGATGGGTCTTTCCCAATCTCTGAAGCACGGTTAGAAGTAAGAGATCCTTCAGTTAAAAATCAGGAGACTAAGGATCTTGTTCCCTTGACATTAGAAACAACAAAAATCATACGGATACACCCAGATCTTGCCCAAAACAAACAATGGGATTCAAAGAAATCCAAGTCAAAGGATAAATCTTGCAATGTTATCTCCATCTTGCTAGAGGACGACAACATGACATCAGCTTCTCTTAGCGATTCTGAGGGGAAAAAGCACACTTGCATAGCGTAAGCCGGTGTACCTCAGCTGATAGGTACTCGATCCGGTAAATCATACTTAAAACAGTTGAGAGAATTACTGACGAGACACAGAGCAAACAACGTCAGCACAAGTACCTATGCCAGCTCCGGTCTGGACAACGGGAAAAAAGAAACAGAAAGAAGTCCGGTTTGACTATATCCTAAAGAAGCCTTCAAACCCGGGACTTAATATGCCTTTTGCTTTGACATATTGGCCCAGCTGGCTAATATCCCCACTCGTATCACCATACACGAGCTGCTTTCCCTCTCGAAAGAGACAAGAGAAGCACTTAGGGATGCATTGGCTAACTCAGAATCATTTTTGACACATATGCCAGAGACCCCAAAGGATGACATTCAACTCCCTTGCTCTGAATGTCATCATGTACAGTCAAAAGTATCTGCTATTACTTTTACAGCTGAGAACATGCTCCTCAAGGATAATAAACATGATTGACCTTTGTACTATACCGGATACATCAGCTCGACATGCATTGAAATGGTACAAGTTGATCCAGGGTCTGCACTCAACATCATCCCCAAAAGGCTCCTCTACTTTCTTGGCATATCATTGTATCGATTGTCTACAACCACTACGATGATATACAATTTTAATGCAGGGAGTAGTCACCCTCTTGGAAAGATTCGACTCCGTTGCCGAATCGGGGACCTAAAATCAGAAGTGACGTGTTACGTTATTGACGCGGACACGTCATACAACTTGTTGTTAGGACGACCTTAGATCCAAGTTAACTGGATTGTTCCCTCTACTTTGTGCTTCAAATATGTTGAAGATGATGCAACGGTACGAATGGTGTTCACTGAGAAACAACCGTTCAAGGGAGTGAAAAACTACTTTACTGATGCTCTCTTATATCAGGAAGTTAGTGAAACAAAACCATTGCCTGACAACGATAACAGCGGCAATGAGGCAGATTCAGAGTCTGAAGGAGACATGCCAACTACTTTGGTCGATGAACCAATTGTAGCATGTTTCAATAATCCTCAATGTAACAATCCTTCTGAGGATGATGATGAATGGGTGATTAATGACAATATTTCCTTTGATTATCCTGCGAGTGTCGAGCTGTTTGAATCTGTCGCCAATAGCGCTCTACACATGCCCTTGCATAAATCAAGCATGTCAAGTACATCCGTGGAATGTATGGAAGGATCCGTCTTCGTGATCCCTCCACCCAAAAGGAGTCAATCACCAATAATATTCGGCAGAGCCCAACTGTGAAGGTCTACGATCACAGACTCGAGTTCAGATTCGGAGACCTCGCAATTTTTCATTATGCGCAATCAGCACAACATATGTGAGAAAAATGGGATATAGCTGGCAGCGTGAGAATGGCCTGAATTTCAGAAAAGGAAGAAATGGTTTTTGCTTAATTTTGTGCCAAAAGGGAAATCGGCAAATTACTATGATAAAACACGCAGGGAGTTGGGATACGTTACACCTCCATTGTCTACATCGGTTCATCCAAAGATAACAAACCGATTCCGTCACGTTCTGCCTCTTCCTCTGAATGGAAGTTAGATGTCAGTGTGGGAACGATAACGATGTTCGAGAATCTCACCGTTAATATGCCTTCAAGTAGCCAATTGGAGCCTGCCGAAGCTACTGATGTTGAACCATGGGCTCAGCAACTAGATTTCCAGTGGGAAAGCGAATCGAATAACGCGAACTACTTACTGAAAACATGGTGATCCAGGTCAACTTGGGTAGTCAAGATCACCCTAAACCCATCTTTATAAGTGAGAGCCTATCACTTACGGAGAAAGAAGAATTGATAGTACTCGTGAGGGAGTATATCGATATCTTCACATGGAACTACAAAGATATGCCCGGACTTGATCCACAAGTAGTCATGCATCGTCTGAATATCAAGCCTGACACCAAGCTAGTCAAGCAACAACAACGACGATTTTGCCCAAACATTATAGAAGCTATTGAGGCCAAAGTTCATAAACTCATTGCGTGTGGTTTCATACGGGAGGAACAATATCCAGATTGGGTTGCAAATATTGTTCCTATTCTTAAGAAGAATGAAAAAATTTAGATCTGTATTGATTACCGTGACCTCAATACAGCCTGTCCTAAAGACGAATTCCCATTGCCCATCACCGATGTCATGATTGATAATACCTGCGGATTCAAAAGAATGTCCTTCATGGACAGCTTTTCAGGTATAACCAAATTAAGATGTATCCAGAGGATGAGAAACATACTTCATTTCAGACACCGTTGGCGGTATGCTGCTATACCATGATGCCCTTTGGATTAAAGAACACGGGAGCAACTTATCAGCGTGCAATGAGTAAAATTTTCTGCAACCACCTCCGAATGACGGTAGAATGTTATATCGACGACATTGCTATCAAAAGTCGTAATAAGAATGACCATCTTCGTGACTTAAGAACAATGTTCGACATAATGCGGGCTCATCGACTGAAGATGAATCCGACAAAATTCTTCTTGGGGTTTCGAGTGGCAAGTTTCTGGGATTCATTGTTACATCAAAGGGAACTCATCTTGACTCAGACAAAGTCAAAGCCATTCAGAGCATGCAACCACTTAAGAATCTCAAAGAACGTAAGGGCCTACAAGGTAGACTGGCTTATATCAGAAGGTTCATCGCAAATCTCTTAGGCCGTTGTTAATCGTTCACCCGACTAATGAAAAAGGGTGTCTCTTTTATATGGGATCAAGCCTGTCAAGAAGCTTACAAGGATATCAAAAGCTGCCTCACTAAACCTCCAGTCTTAGTGGCTCCCACATCAGGAAAATCATTCCTGCTTTACATGAAAGCTATGGACCATTCTCTCCGTGCTCTGCTTGCTCAAGAGGATGATGATGTTCACAAATAGGCTATTTATTATCTGAGCAGGACTCTGATACGGGCAGAATCTCACTATAACCCTATTAAGAAGGAATGCTTAGCTCTTATCTTTGTTATTCAGAAGACATGACATTATTTGGTCGGCCAAACCATACATGTCATTTCCAGAGTAAATCCTTTGCGTCTTCTCATGACAAAACCAGGATCACTGGATTATAGATTAGCCAAGTGGGCCCTCATTTTGTCTCAGTACGACATGCTCTATGTCCCTCAAAAGGCAGTAAAAGGCCAGACACTTGTAGACTTCCTGGCTGCTCATCCGGTGTCAGAAAGCTCAAAACTTCACGAAGACATTCCAGATGAGGTTTTCGAATCTAATATAACTTCAGAGGATGAAGTATGGCAGATGTTCTTCGATAGAGCATCAAGAATAGGCCCTAAAGGCAAGGTCATTGCTGGTGTGGGGTTTGTATTTATCTCACCACAAAATCATGTCCTTCCTAGGGCATTTTCATTGACGGAACCATGTTCCAACAATGCGGCAGAATATAATGCTCTACTCATTGGCCTTCAGCTCGCCCATGAAATGGGGGTACACTACCTCGAAGCTTATGATGATTCAAAACTAATTATTAATTAGATTAAAGGAGAATATGAGGTCCGTCATAGAGATTTGGTACCTTATTATCATGCAGTCATCAAAATATACTCATTTGATGGTTTTTACATCGGTCATGTGTCCCCATCCTAAAATACTAGGGCTGACGCTCAGCTGCACTAGCGGCAACATTAGCCTTACCGATCGACACAACATATCACCTTACAGTGGCTACTCGGCACCTTGTTTGTCTTAAAACATGTGTTGAAAACCAAGGAGGTTCATAACATATCGACGGATTTTGAACCGAGAGATTGGCAATTTCCCCTCATCGACTATGCTTTGCATGATATACTGCCAGATGACCCTAAAGAAGTGACGTCGATCAGACGAAGGCCTCTTAGTTTCTACTATGATCCAATAGTAAAAACACTCTTCCGTCGCTCATATGATGGTATCCTCCTTCGTTACCTTTCTAATTTAGAAGCACAAGTAGTGCTTAAAGAAGCGCATGATGACATATGCGGAGCTCATCAGTCAGGCCCAAAACTCAAGGACCAATTGTACAGGCTTGGATATTATTCGCCAACCATGATAGCTGATGCACGAAGGTATAAAGCTTACCAAATCCATGCAGACTTCATACATCAGCCTCCAGAGTTGCTCCATCCAACTATTGCTTCGTGGCCATTTGAAGCATGGGGAATCGATGTCATAGGGCCGATCAACACCTCTTCAACAAAAGGTCATCGTTTATCTTAGTAATAACCGATTACTTTTCAAAGTGGGCAGAGGCTATACCACTTGTGGAAGTTAAAACTTTTAACGTGGTTAATTTTATCAAACACCACGTCATCCATTGATTTGGTGCCCCTACGTAGATCATCCATGATAACGGTCCCCAATCGTGAGCCAGGTACTCTATCAGTTCTGTGATAAGTATCAGATTTAGAATGTGACATCAACTGCTTATAATCCTACTGCTAATGGCTTGGCGGAAGCATTCAATAAGATAATTATCAAGCTATTCAAAAAAGTTTGTTTCATCAAATAAACGAGACAGGAATGAGAAGCATGGTGAATGTCTTTGGGCCTACCAAACCACAGTTCGGACTCCGACAGGCAATACACCTTTTTTTTCTGGTATACGGTGCGAAGCAGTCATACCATTAGAAATCCAGATACCGTTATTACGAGTCACTTTAATGACCAGAATGACAAAGGAGGACAATGGTCGGTTACGTCTTCAAGAGCTTGAAGTCCTGGATGAGAAGCGATTGCAAGCTCAACAACATATTGAGTTGTATCAAGCGCGAATCTCGAAGGCCTTCAATAAGAAGGTTAAGTAAAGGGTTTTCCAGAAAGGAGATTTAGTTTTAACTGTCAGACGATCGATGATCATGATGCATAAAACCAAAGGCAAATTTCAGCCCAAGTGTGAAGGACAATTTGTGATGGAAACAGTCTATTCAAAGGGAGATATCACCATATGACTTCAGACGGTGACGTACTCATGATGCTGATCAATGGCAGGCTCTTAAAGAAGTATTACCCTTGATAGGATCCTTCTTACGATTAAGTTAACATTACACCTCTGATCAAGATCTTCAGATCTGAGATATTTAGAAAGAACCCTCCTCTCTTTCTCTAACGGGATCACACTGCCATAAACCAGTGTCTAGCTGATCAAACACTAGCTGCATTAAAGAAGAATTAAGGTTATGAACTTGGGTTTTAGCCTTATCACTCTCCTCCAATTCATGGTCGACTAGTCTCGAACCGATAAGTATGTACCTATCTCCAACTTAGAAGAATAGGTCATATTTTAAAGTCGAGCATGTCTAAACAACAGTTGCAGGCAGATGGTTTATTTAACCTAACATTTCTATGAATAACAGTGGCATACCTTCCTGCTTTTGTTCGATCGATCGAGGCTCGACCCAACGATAAAAGAAGGTTCGCGACGCATTCTCCTGCAAAACCTTTCCACTGTTTCCACGTTCATACTAAGGACATGGTGACTGATCAAATGACAAACATAAATGGGTATTTCTGATGACTTATCGAGCCAAACTCATTGAAGAAGGTTCATGACGCATTCTCTTGCAGAACCTTTCCACTGTTACTAATCAAATCAAAGATTAAGAAGTTAAGCTAAAAATATTGTCAAGCCGAATTCATTAAAGAAGGTTTGTGACACATCCTTCTGCAGAATCTTTCCAATATAGAAATAAGATAAGGATTGGCAGAGAGTCCACGACGGACGATAATCTTCAAATCGAGATCTCGCGGAATTCGTGTCCATTCCTTTAGTCGACAGCTCACCTATAGAGTGAAAACCAGGGGAAGCATCATATTACTCAAGGTATCAAAATGATCCAACGCCTCTAACGGCTAAGAATAGAGAAAAATGTTGGCCTTTAAGCCTAACATAAGTTCTTGACAACTCATCATGCTGAGGAGAATAGCATTGCTAACCCAATTCAAACAGTAGTTGATAAATGTATATCAAATTCGTTGACAGCTGAGGATTTACTAAAATTCCTAAGGGATCTGTTCCCGTTTGATTCCTCTCCAAAGTCACTTAACAATTCCCGTCCATGGAATGATAGGACCACATAAGAAGGTACTCATTTCCTTGGTGAAATGACGAGTCAAACCTATCATGTTAACATTAAACCTCTGATAGTAAAATTCTAACTTACTCCCTGGCGGATAAAATCAACATTTCTAGTAAATAAACTCTACTTATCGTTCTCCTTAATAAGAATGACAAGGATCACTCAAAATTATTGTTATGTTCAAACACCTCTAACAGTAACAAAATCCTGGTCATGTTAATATTATACCTCTGACAGACTATTTCTCAAAATCCCCACGGAGTTCTCTGATATATAATCCTTCAAGAGGATCGTATTTCTTAGCTCTCCAGCGAGTCTCTAATAGATTCTCTTCAAAATCTATTATTTCCCCTCAAGTCCTCAATGAACTTTCTTGGTTGTCACGTTAACAATATACCTCTGACAAGTTCTTTCAAAAATATCCGAAGGAGATATCAATTTTCACAGAATTTATGATCAAACCTTATCCCCCCGAGGAGATTATTTCTTTTACCCTCATGTCTAGTTTGTCACCTCTGAACGGTAAAAATCCTGAGTTTGGTGGTTTCTCAATCGGTTATGTCTATTATTACCTCTGAACCGACAGATAACCAAGTCTCATCTTTCAGTCCAGTAGGGATTATTCCTTTGTTGTTATATCCAGTTGGCCACCTCTGAACGGCAGGGTTCTGAGTCTAGCAACTCCCTATCGGTTATGTCTATATTACCTCTGAACTAACGGGTACCTAGATCTCTCTTTCTTATGGTACTTCAACTGTCATGTTCAGTTCATCACCTCTGAACAAATAAGTGCATAACTTTGTCCTCCATCCCTCAATTAAGGTCAGAAGCTCTTGCTGTCATGTAACTTAAACCTCTGAATAACATATTATGAATCTGAGGTCCCTTAGTTGGTCATGTCCAGTCAACCACCTCTGAACCAAAAGGACCCTAGTTCCAATCTATCTTTGCAGTCCCTTATGGACTAGCTGCCAAGTTAATACGACTACCTCTGACAGCGGATTCGAAGTTTAGTATGTCTTAGTCTATCATGTCCAGGTTATCACCTCTGAATAGACGAATCCCTAAAATCGGGTTCATGTCCATTTTGTCATCATGTCCAAGTCATCACCTCTGAGTGGCAAATTTCTTATGTCTAGCTTGTCACTTTTAATTGGCAAATCCTAGGCTTCATTTGTCTTAGTTCAAGCAGGAACTATCATAAGTTGTGGTGTCTAATTCATCATAACTTATCTATAAATCTGATGATCTTTAATCTGTTATGTTAATATTTACCTCTGAACAGTAAAGATCATCAAGCTCATTCTTTTCATTCTCATCTCAACATGATTTGAGTCGAGCAATTTAGTAAATAATCCTATCTGTTCATCTGACTAGGTTAGTTATATCATCATTTCCTTTCTTGTTTAAGAATTGCAAACTCAGAAGATAAAACAAGTTGAAAATACAACAGAGGAGTCAAATAAAAAATTTTTTTTATTGATTCGAAAAGGAGGATACATGGGTTACAAGCTACGAGGGTGCTTCATAAGACTTGATCCATTCTTCAAGGATGGCTAGCTTATTCTTCCTTTCCTAGTAGCTCTGATGAATGCCTACGATCTCAACTCGGCCTCATTAAAGTTCGCTGTCTGAGACAGACGAGCCTCAATTTTAGCCAAAGTTGCCCTCTGTGCTAGCTCATGTTGCAGGATTTTATCATTTTGGGCCTTGAGTTGCTCTAACCAAGCAATCTCCTCAAGACACACCGGTTCAGCCTTGGATAGAAGAAGATTAGCTCTCTTGATTATCTCCTTGCCTTCTTAATCTTATCCTCAACGTCGAGAAGAGCATTATTAGAAGCGTCTATGGCATCTCCAATTTCACCTTCCTTGCCTCCATAGATTTTAAATCTGAAGATATTGCCTTAGCTGCTTCTTGTGCTGTAAGATGAGCTTCACTCATCTGAGCAGCAATGCATTCAAGCTGCTCATTAACTGAGGAGCCCAAATCTGAATTGCTGAGACGGCGCCATTCGTCTACATCCCTCTCAAGCCTCGCCATCAGATCCAATGTAGCGGCCTGGTCATCCCCTCCAAAGTCTCGAATGCTTTCAATATTTTGAGAGAGGACTGCCTTTAAAGCAAAAAATGAGGTAGTCAAGCCCTTCAAGACCAAAGCAACGGATCATTTTACGCTCTTACAGAAGCTATCAACTATCTCAACCATAAATTCTTTCTCGGCTTCAGCTACTCCCGATGAACGAGTAATACCCGAAAACAAAGCTTCCACTGGCTTCACTGACATAATCGTAGAGGAGATGGCAGAAGCGCTGGCTAGAGAAAGATGAGGGATCACTAGGGATCTTGGAGGAGTCCTCATCGAAACTAGTACACTAGCCACGATGGAAGTAGGGCTAGTGACTATTTCAGGAAGAACTGGCTCAACAACCAGTATCGGAGATGTAGGGTTGGTAATTACCTTCAGCCCCATGGTTGTTAGGATAGGTAGCGTCAAAGAAACCACTGACATCTCCTCTACCAATGCAGTTGGGAGCAAGATGGGTTCTGCAACCACTGTTTCCTCAGCCTCTTTAGTTCCACTAACAGGCTCAGGCTGATAGGAGGGCAGGTCATGAAACAAGGCGTCCAACTCGGCAACGTCTGTTGCCATTGAAGTACTTGCTTCACCCCTAATTCTCTCAGGAAAATTAGCTGGATCCCTTGAAGTTGATGCACACAAAGGTGGAACACCTATGGCAAAACCTTATTGAGCAAGGCATAATGAATATCAGGAGAGAATCGTTCACAAAAAAATCAAAGTATTACCAAGAAGCGATATCGCCTCAGCTGCCTCAGCCGCAATCTCTCTCTGAACTTTCTGGTGGCAACATCAATCCTGTTAGGCTCCATAGGAAAGTTTTTGGCAGATGCAGGAGGGACGGCCGGCTCACCTTCACTCGCCAAAGCCTCTATGGTCCATCCTATAGATCTTGAAGCCATTGGACTCCCTTTCGAGGTTCCAGCACCTGAGGGACCAACGTCAACCGTGTCACATCTGGAAATTTCTGAGACGACGAAGTAGCTAGTCTTGTCACCTTCTTTATAAGTGAATAGAGGATCATAATAATCCCCCTGTTCTCTTGCAGCCTTGGCTCTTGGTTCTCTTGCAGTCTCGGTTCCTGAATCATAGGATAAACGAATGAGCTGTACGAAATATATAAGTACATGTCATAAGAATGAAACTGATCTTACCAGGTCGGGAATAGCTTTATCATTAGTCTACCTCTGAGTCGATTGCTTAATAACTAACAGAGCGGGAGGAGGAGGCACTGCAGCTGATTCACCCTCTGCAATAATGATGGGAGTGTAAGAGGCTTCTTCACTATCCTCTTCCTACGAGATCCACCTTCCCGCTTTCATTTGAAGTGGACGTCGGGATCTTCTTCTTCCACCTCTTCTACCTCCACATCTTCCATGGGGGCTGTGCCTACCCTACCAGGAGCATCTGGTGGAGCCTTAGCACCTGCATCTCCTTCAAAGCGGGGACTTTCTGCGTCTGAAGCCTCACTATCGGCAGTAGCGATGAACTCCCCAAGACCTGGCACACGGACCCTTCTACCCTCGCCCCTCTCGGTGACTTTTCGCTCAGCCGCTGAGAGATCAACTTCACGCCAAAAGAGTTAATAGAAAACCCGACTGGCATGGAGTTTGAAGTCCTGTACCACTGACTGAACCCTAAAGTCGTCAGAAGGTTTGGGGTCCTCAATGGTATGCACAACCGTGCTTCAGTGCAGCCAGCGATGAAGAACCGCCTGGCGCGAGCACCATCAATGAGGCTTCCTATGAAGGCCAGACTAGTGTTCGGGTTGCCAACATAGAGTTGGTCATACCCGAACTGACGAGCAAATCGACCGGGATATAAGGCTCCAAATAGCAGGTATCCCTGCTCCTGTACACCAGATGGGATGGCCAGATGCTAACTAGCCATTTAAAGATCCCCCGGCTCAGCGACGTCTTCCCATCTCCTACATCCTTGAATTCTTCACCATAGCCTGCATCATGAATGTAGAGAAAGCACCGAAAAAGGCTGTAAATATCGTACAAGCACAACAGCTTGTGAACCGCGGCCACATAAGTCAATAATCATGAACATCCCTCAAATCGGCGGAGAAGCACCTTTCGAACACCTTCTGAAGGCTCATCACTAGCTTGGATAATGGCCGGACAGTGAAGAGCGAACCATGCCATTAAATAGGTGTATGGCAAGTCGATCCTGGGGTTTGGTCCATCACAGGGCAAGATAGTACCTTTTCTCCTTTTCGTCGTTGGTGGCCTATAGAAAGCCTCCGTCAATGCGCGAAGGCCTCGTTGAATACAACACCATTGCTGGAAGAAGTCCAAGGGAATGACCATGGACTAGACGAGCGGCCGGTAATAAGATAGTCAGAAGAATGACGTCGCTAGAAGGAGATGGCACAACACACCTCTTAAACCACACCGATAAAAAACTTGCCAAAAGTGCCTTCTGGGACATCGATTGAAGAGCCTGATGATGGAAACTCCTAAGAATGTCACCTTCCTCATAAATACTATTATCTTCTTCTAAGATTATATCCCCTGGGAGTGTTCTTGCATCCTCCGAAAAATGTCCTCATCTGCAACCCCACAGTGAGCAGCTTTAAGAGCATCTTCCAGCTTAGGGAACAAATAATTCTCCTAGCTCTTCGAGCTGCTCAAAGCTCCCTTGTGACTCCCGTGCATACTCGAGCAGATGTAAAAATGGCACATCAATTCCTGGTAAGTCTCGAACAGGGCGGGCTCCTGCTTCCCCATAAGTGTCAATTCCGCCTCGCATGGGAAGTATTCTTCATAAGGGAGAGATCCCATGGGCAAAGCAGAGACTTCCTATATCTCATGCAAAGTCATGCCCAATTCGCCTATAGGGGTAAAGAAAGTTCCCATAACTGGATAATATAACTCAAAGATGGCGTAGAAGTTCCATCTGGATGGCGTAGCAGGTTGCCCTGACAGCCTCGTAGAGTCACAGCCTCTCCAAATCCTCTTCAAAATGGGCCAAGATGTATAAGGTCAAGTCCCTCCACTAGGCCTTCGAGGGATGAACCCACCCTGGGGTCCTGAAATCGGTTGCTGGATAGTTGCTGTGGGTTTTGAAGAACTGATTTTCAAAGGTTTGAGCCACGGCGGGATTTTCCCCCATCGGGATGTCTTGGAGAACGTTCCCAGGGTGGATACCCAATATGCAGCGAGGAGGACCTGCCCTTATATAACCGAGAGATGAAGCTATCAATTTTCCCACATGAATGGAAACAGTGGTCCGAGCCACTTGCCACTTCATCTTCTGAGGCCTCGTCATGCATTGGAAGAAAGAGAGCGGAAAATGACGCTTGCTATGTGGGAGATAATACTTTTCGCCATCCAAATTAAAGATCCACTGCCCTTCTCTAGCCAGCAACTGATGATTGGTGTCAGGCGCTGCGTCCCCAAACATGAAACTGGGCTTCCGATAAATTTTTCGGTCACAATCCTCGAGGGGAGCAGTAGTTAAGATGCTTCTCATAGTACGTTGATCTCCAGCGTGGATAAGAGCATTCCGGCCAGGAGCACTCCGCTCACTGAATAATAAGGCCTGCCCCTGGAATTGCAGGCTAACATTGCCATCCAGTCCCCTGGCTGTTCCAAAGAGACTATTTAAAGGACCCGGAGTATAATACACTGCAAAAACAAGAAGAAGCTATATTAGTTCTTAGCCGAAGAAAAAAGAAAGCTGAAGGAAAAAAATATTGCTAAGGCATAGCTTCGCTCTTCGAGTGAAGCTAGCCTAGCATTAGCTTCGCCCTGAAGCTCAGCTTCGTAATCTGTAGCTTAGCTTCGCACTCTGCACGAAGGCAGAATGCAGAAAATATCCAAGGGCTAACTTTGCTCCAGAAGCTTAGCTTCGCGTTCTGTCACTGAACATAATACAAAGAAGCCCCCAAGGGCTAACTTCGATGGAAAGACACTTGTACCTAAAACTGTTCAAAGGACTTTAAAGTCCTTTTCCTAGCTACGCTTCGATAGCTAGCTTCGCATCCTACCATGTGACAGAATGTGAACAGTTCTAAGGGCTAACTTCACAAAGAAGCTTGGAAGAGAAACCATTCGGTTTTCAAATTTCACTTCACGAAATTAAAGGAGAATTAAATCTCCTAAAAATTTGGTGGATTTAAATTTATGGAGTATAGTTCCTTGAGATCACTGGACTATGGTGAATCACTCTAAATTTATCATGAAATAGCCAGAATTGGCTTCGAAAAGAGATGAAAAATCTCTGGATAAAAGGAAAGACTCCCTACCCGCAATGGGGCGTTCGATGACTGGAGGAGGAGAGGGCGCTTCTGTCGCAGAGATCACTGCCTCTTTACCTGCTCGTCTTTTGGGAGCCATGGAAGAACTAAAAAGTTCTGAAAATCTCAACAAAGGAGAAGGAGGAGAAAGAGATTTCTTTCTCTAAAAATTTGAAGAGAAGTTTACTCTCTCTTTCAGCCCATTAGGCTTTTATAGATATAAAATGTTTTAATTCCGCCTCCTCAAAAGGAGCGCAGGTGACCGTTTCAAATTAATTTGAAACGGTGCCTAAGCGCCTTCCCCGAGAAATCTTGCTTCAGCCTTGCCAAGGCTTAACTCCGCAGCGAGTTCAACGTTGACTTCGTGCAACGCTTGGTTAACTTCGTTGAAAGATGGGTCTTAACTCCGCTAAGAGCTCATCTCTAACTTCGCAGAAATTCCATGCTAGCTCCGCTGGAAGCTTGTTCTTGACTTAGCTGAAAATTCATCTTCAGCTTCGCGGAAGGCTTAGCTTCGCTAAGAGCTTTTCTTTCCTCCTAAGAAAAAGACTTACCTAAGCTAGTTCATTTCAGGTGTTCTCGAAAGGCAAAGAGAAAGGGAGGGAACAAAGCAGATAAGCAAAAAATAAACATTTTTATTGATTCAAAAGGGAAGATACATTGATACTACATCAAGATTGTCTTTCATACAATAGAATCATTGCTCCAAAGGCAAACAAGTTGTCCTATCTACTTTCAAGGTGATGAACCATCCCAACTGGACACGAAAGGTCTTCCTCCTGCACAAGGCCATAATCTTTCATTAAATGACAGATTTTGCCATCAAGAAGCTGGATCTTCTTTGATGAAAATTGGCAAGAGATTGGTTGTCACCAGAAAGCTGGATCTTCCTTAAATTGAATTGCCAAAGGAAGGATCCGAGACCTTACTGGTGACGTTAGCCCCTTCCCGAAGTGGATCATCTCGGGTAAGCGACTACCAGCCCTTTCCTAAAGTGGATCATCTCGGATAAGCGACTGCCGATCTCTTCTTGGAATGCACATCAGCTTCTCCAATATGTTCCTCCTACTTATGATCAAAGCTTCAACTTGAAAATCAAGGGGCAAGTTTTTGATCTTTTTCATCAAGACAAAGGAATGGGGAGCTTTGTTCACTGCAATGCAACATTAAACAAGTTCGCATTAAATCAAAAAAGTGCAAAGAGAAAAGAGACGGAATGCGAAGTCAAAATTCTCTGGGCGAAGCTATCCAGTTGTGCCTTGAAGATAGATTTCAGCTAAGCAGAGGATAACCTCGCTTGCACAGTAATGATAGACTAGCTTAGCATAAGCCAAATCTTAGCCCCACCCAAGGCAGTTAGATAGAGAAGCCTGAAAAAGGACCAAGTCCTAGCCTTACATATACGGCTAGGCCAGACTGGCCCAGAGGGGCGCAGTCTTGATCCCACCTATATGGCAAGACTGGCTCAACCTTGAAGAGCCAAGTCCTAAACCTCGCCTATATGGCAGACTTAACAGATCAAGGTGGGAACTCTGCATAGAAAGATCTTTCATCCGATCAGGCAAGAATGCTAGCTTCACCGAGAAGCTTGAAAATAGGGTTGAAACCCTTATCTGAAAATCAGCCAAATGTGAATACCAAGGGAATTTAATCCCTAAGATAGCTAGTGAAGCTAAGAAAATTAAGGGAGATAAACTTCCTAAAAGTCACTGGATGGCCGAGGCTCACTAATTCTTGATTGGGTAATAACCAGAGTGAAAGTCCCCACTACTCTGGGACCTCAGTCTCCTTGTTTGAGCAATGGGGAGAGATCATAAACAAACCTCCTAAAAAGAGAAGGTCCTATTTATATGCCTCGTGGCCTGACTATGCCAAGCTTGGGAGTGCGGGTGAAGTTAAAGCATTCAAATGCTTGACCTTGATAAAGGGAATAATCTCCCTCGAGAATCCACACGAAGTTATTTGAACTTCGAAAAAGGGAATAATCTCCCTCGTAAATTCAAGGGAGGTTATTCAAATCTTGAAAAAGGGAGTGATTCGTCTCGTAACTCACAAAAGCGGTTAGCCTCGGGAATGGAACATCGCTCCATCACGGCAAGCACGAGGCTAACGCTCATGTTCCAACCCAGGTTGAAGCGAAGCTACTTCAGGAAGCTCAAAGGCAAAGCTATCCATAAGAACAAAGCCACATGGAAGCAGATTTATAATTCTTCGGCAAACCTATTCCAGCCTGAAAATGGGGCTTAAGGCGAAGTTGAACTCAACCACCAAGGCACGTTCACATTCACATACCATCAATCAAAATAGCTCAAAGTATTTCGAAATCTGAACCATTCCATTGCAGATTCACGAAAACTTTGAAGGGGGTTTGTTGACACTCGAAAAAGACAGAACTCCCGCATTCATCTTCAACCGTTCTGAACGACGTCTAACTTATCGACATCTATAAAAGATATGTCAAAGACAAGCTGATGACCATAAATGAGACAGCAACATAGACATTGCTAATCCAGTAAAGCAGATAGTAAGACAAAGTTGCCTTTGAAGAGACCCAAGTAGGCCTAAGACCCTAAGTTAGCTTAATATTTAGCCTGAGTATAACCCCAAGGTAAGCTTTACAGCTCCGCATGAGAGTAAAAGCTTCGCCTAAGCTTGGTAGCCTCGCTTTGAAGTTAACTATTAATTTCTCCTGAAGCTCCCCATTTAGCCCCGCCAGAGGCTGATCCAAGAGCTTCGCGTCAGGAGCTCTATCCTTAGCTGAGTCATAGCTCCACTATGGGCTGAGTCTTAGCTTCATACGAGGCTCTAAAAGTAACTTTACCTAAAGCTATAAACTAGTTCCGCATGATCTAGTTCTGCAGTAGGCTTTGCCAGGTCATCAAGTTGACCGTTTCAAAATCCCATGGGAAATTAATAGGTGAACCCCACTAATTTAATGGGATTAACACCACTTTAAGTGGGCGGTTATACCCGCCCACTTCGTCCCACATTAAGTGGAGACAATTAAGCCATAACGGCATGAGGACGTGTGCTGTTCGCACGAACCCTCTAGCTTCATGAGAAGCTTGCCAAGAGCTTTGCGGCAAGGTCATTTGTGAGCCTCGCGCGAAGATAATAGCTGATTCGGCCTTGCTAAATTCAAGGAGGCGGTTACACCCCACTTTTTGCTATAAATAGTCCCTTACTAGACACAGGGACGGAGGAGGAGAGACGGAGACCGAGACGAAGGACGGACAGAGAGAAAATTGACTCGAAAAGAGCAGAATTCCTAACAAAAAAGGCTCTAATGATCTTCTGTTCTCCAATTCCTTGAACCAAGTAAGAAAGGAGTCTTATTAGAAGGCAGTTCGATCGTCTGACCGGTCGCATCATCAAAGGGGTAAAGTCATCGTGCGCTGATCAGATTCTTACCGGCACATTTTTCCAGAAATCTCGGAGGAGATCTACTTGTAATTTTTATTTAATTACTTATAATTTCGCTCCTTGACACTCTTTTTTGTAAGTTTTCCCTTTGTTGAATTTTCAAAGGAAAACACTAGTGATATTAGAGCATCCCAGGTTCTTCGTGGGATCGAGTGTCGATTCCTAGAACTTTGGTGGTTGTTTGGCGGAGATCATGTGTCGATCTCGAAGCAGCGTTGGGACTGTTTGTGGGATCGCTTGTCGATCTCAAAACAATATTTGGATTACTCAAGGAATCAAATTTGGTGGAGTAGATTGTTTCAGAAACTCTTCTAGCGTTTCACTTTGAGGTAAAAACTCTATCTTTATCTAGTATTTTGATCTAACTCCATTTGTTTTCCATATTGTTTTGAGAAACTTATTGAGAAGATAGGTAGAGATAGTACATCTACAATAAAATTCATGAATCTACATCCACTAAAGATTGATGCGGTGAAGTTTGATTACAAGAACAACTTTGGGATGTGGAGATGTGAGGTGATGAATGCATTGACGAAATCACACCTGGAAGGCACTCTACAGTTAGAGAAAAAGCCCGAGGCTATTTCTGAAGAGAGTTGGGACAAGATGAATCCAATAGTATGTTGTTTCATAATGTCTTATTTGACACAAGACATCAAGTATCATGTGTTACTTGAAACATCTGCAAGGCAGTCGTGGGAGACCCTGAAGAAGAAAATCTGACAAAGAGCATAGAGTCGTGTTTGTAATTGAAGGCGATGCTTTATTGCTTCTAGATGAAGAGAGGAGTCTCCATTGATGAACACATGAATAACTACACCCAGCTTTTTACAAACTTAGTTAATGTGGGTGTGAAGATCGAAGAAGAGAATTAAGCGGTGATTCTACTGATTTCTCTTCCTGACTAAGAGTATGAGACCTTCACCCTAACTTTGATCAATGGTAGACAAACACTTAACTACAGTGATGTCTCAGCTATTCTTGTAAATTATGAAGTAAGAAGGCAGGACAACCTGTCTTCTTCTGAGAGTACATCAGTAGAGGTGTTGGCAATAAGAGGTAGGAGTTTCAATCAGAAGGATAAAAGTGATGTGGGAGATCAAAGTCCAGGCTAGATTTCAGAGATCTGAAGAAGAGCCAGTGCGCCTTCTACAACTAGCTAAAGCACTGGAAGATTGATTGTCCAAAGGCCAAAGGTAAGAAGAAGGTGTCGAAGACCGAGGCAAATCTCGTATAGGTGATAAATACTCACGTCAATACTTCACAGGCAGGTGGATCAGATTCAGACTCATCGGTATTCTCTTTTCCGTTACTGCTCCTATTGTTGGTTACTCAGGAGACTCTGAGTGGATCTTAGATACTGGAGCTACCGATTATGTATACCCAATTAGGGATTGGTTTTCTAACTTTGAGAAGCTAAATGGATGTTCTGTTATCATGGGTGATGATCACCCAAGCAACATGAAAGGAATATGTACAGTCCAGATCAAGATGTTTGATGAGATTGTACGGGAATTGAAAGAAGTGAGGTATGTACCTCAACTTAAAAAGAATCTTATCTAAGTTGGTGCTTTGAAAATATTGGGTTTTGAGGTATCTATAAGAGATGGTGTTCTCAAGATGACCAAAGGCTCAATGGTCGTTTTGAATGGCGTCCACTGAAAGAACCTCTACTACTTAGAAGGTAGTATAGTTACAGGTCAAGTGGCGACTTTTACAGATTCAGATGATGATTCAATCAGGCTGTCTCATATAAGGCTCAGATATACAGGTGAAAAGTCTTTACAAGCTCTTGAAAAGTAAGGGCTGTTGAAAAGTGTCAGAACCTACAAATTAGAGTTTGTGAACATTGCGGCATCGAAAAGAAGACAAGGTAAAATCGCTACAGTGACTCACTGCACCGAGGGAATTCTGGATTATGTTTGCACCGATGTTTAGGGACTTACCAAGACGACATCAATTGGATGTAACTACTACTTTGTTACTTTTATGGATGATTATACCATGAAGCATAAAGGGAAAGTCCTAAAATTGTTTATGGAGTGGAAGAAGAATATGAAGAAAAGCACGGGAAGGAAGATTAAGGCGCTTCGATCAGATAACAGATGTGAATATAAGAGTGATCCTTCCTAAAGCTATGTTATGATGAGGGCATAGTAATGCACTTCAAGGGAAACCCCGCAACAAAACGGGGTAACCAAAACGATGAATAAGACTTTGCTAGAGAAGGTCTGATGTATGTTATCTAATGCTGGATTACCAAAGTATTTTTGGGCTGAGGCTTTGGCATGTACTTGCTATCTTGTTAATAGCTTGCCTCGTCTGCCACAGGAGGTAAAACTCTACTAGAAGTTTGGTTAGGAAGAGATGCTTAAGATTATGATTCGCTAAGGTTATTTGGGTGTTCGGCCTACTACTATGTTAAAGAAGATATGTTAGACCCAAGAGCATAGGAAGGTGTGTTTGTAGGATTCAAGAGAAAAGTAAAAGACTAAAAGATTTGGGATCCTAAGGACAATAAGTTTATCTTCCGCAGAGATATCACATTTGATGAGGCTTTAATGCTGAAGCCTACAATCTCTCAGCAGGCAGAAACTGAGAAGACCAAAGGGGTATCGCAGTAAGTGGAGAATGATACTACTTCATCGTCTCTAGAAAGATCAGTATCATTGGAGATCACACCCATGATGACACAGAGTAGTGATCATGTAGCCGAACAGGATACTGATGATGATGAGGATCAAGCACAGGCTATAAGTGATGTCCATGAATCTATTGCAGTTGGAAGAACCAGAAAAAATCCACGTAAGCCTAGTTGGCTTACCACAGGTATAATTGTGGCCTACGCTCTTCCAGTCGTTGAAGAGGTGAGCCGATCTACATATAGGAAAGCCAAAATCAGTTCAAAGTCTAAGATGTGAAATACCATGGAGGAAGAGATGAGTGCTCTTTACAAGAACGATACTTGGGAACTGACAGAGTTGCTCAAGAGAGAGAAGGCAATTGGCTGTAAGTGAGTATATGCAAAGAAACACGAATCTCTTAAGAATAATATGTAGGATCTAAAAATTACGTCAACACTCAAACAAAGATATTAGCGTTAAATAAAAACTTGCATAAAAGGAAATAAATCACAGAAAGTAAATCAAATGTAAACACAAGTGATTTATCCTGGTTCGGTCATCTTAACCTACATCCAGTCCCCAAGCCACCCGTTTGAGATTTTTCTTTAACCTTTGATTTTGTACACCAAAAATCAACACCTTGTATACCACTTGACAAATCTCCTCTGCCAAATGTATACAACTCTTCTTACAACCAAGAAGACACAACACCTTGTACAATCTCTCTTCAACCCGAAGATGCTCTTGTACAATCTTTCTCTTTGAGTGAATACAATCAATCCTATAAGCCTTTAATCTATATGTAATCGTGAACAAGCTCTTATAGGTGGACTCTCAGAAATCTTCACTATAGAATAGAATTTGAGTGAAGAATTGAAAGTAGAAGTAGTTTTCTAAAAAACAGATTTTTGAACAGAGTTTTTGGGTAGAAAACTATTGATATGAATTGGTGTATTTAGCTTAGGACAACGTCCCTATTTATAGGTGAAATCTATAGTTAGTTAGGGAAGTTATTAAATTGAATTTGAATTTTAAAACGTTAGATAAAATACCAGAAATCAGAAACTGAGTAACAGTCAAAAACTGCCATTAGTCGACTTGAGTCTATGGGTTAGTCGACTAGAGAACAATTTTTGCCTAGTCGACTAATAAAGGGAGCAAGTTGACTAGGGAAAGACGGATACATGTGACATGTTTCTGGAAACTGAATTTAGTCGACCAGCAGAAGGAATAAGTCGACTAGGACATATATTAGTCGACTATAAAGACTGATAAGTCAACTTATAGTGCATACATATCATAAACAGAAAGTTGGTATGTATTTGAGGCAAAACTAAGTCAGCTATAGTTAGGAGTTAGTCGACTATAGGTCTCTATAGTCGACTAATCAAGAGTATAAGTCGACTATAGGCTTATGATGTGTGTGTGTTCAAGGCTTTTAACATTCTAATAAACAATACAATACACATCCATAGCCATTGTCCTTGGGAAATCTTGAGTATGTAGAACTCTTGTATAAGCTTGTGAGATAGAGCTCCAATGAAATGGCTTCACAAATGTATCATCAGATCAAGTTCCAACATAATACTGTATGCTATAATGTCAAATTGGTAGCTAAATGCTACGCACGGTAAGAAGACATTGACTACAACAAGGTATTCTTATCTGTTGTAAAGCACTCATCGATTCAGATTTTGCTGGCGCTGATAGCACAATATGAGTTAAACTTGACCAGTTCGATGTAAAAACTGTCTTTTTTCATGGTGATCTTGACGACAAGATCTATATGTCTCAGCCGATAGGGTCCAAAACTGCAGCAAAAGAGAATATGGTATGAAAGCTGAAGAAATCACTGTATAGGTTAAAACAGTCTCCTAGGCAGTGGTACAAGCGTTTTGACAGCTTCATAAGAGGTAAATGGTACATATGTAGTGATTATGACCCATGCATGTATTACAATAAGCTACCTAGTAGAGAGTACTTCTATCTATTGTTGTATGTAGACGATATGCTCATCGCTTCTAAGAGCAGATTCGCAATATATAAATTAAAAAAAGACTTATCTTCTGAGTTCGAGATGAAGGATCTTGGTGAAGCGAAGAAGGTGCTAGGCATGGAGATTGAGTGAGATAGAAGGAGTGGCAAGGTTAGCTTGACACAAAAGAAGTATTTGAAGAAAGTACTTCAGAAGTTCTACATCAACAAAGATGCGAAATCTGTAAGTACACCATTCGTTCCTCATTTCAAGTTAAAAACAAATAAGTCTCTTACTACTATTAAAGAATGTGAGTACATGACTCACGTGCCGTATGCTCGGGCAGTTGATAGCTTAATGTATGTGATGGTATGTACAAGACCTGATTTGTCACAAGCTATCTCGATATTTAGCAGATATATGCATGATCCCAGAAAAGGTTATTGGGAGGCAGTAAAGTGGGTTTTACGGTGCATCAAGGGTACCATAGACGTTGGATTAGTTTTGGAGAAGGATTCTATAGGTAAGCAGGAGTTGTCAGATATATTGATTCTGACTTTGCAGGAGACCTCAACAAACACCAATCTACAACAGGATATGTGTACATATTGTCCCAAGCACCGGTGAGTTGACGCTCTATTCTACAGTCTACCATTGCATTGTCCACTATAGAGGCTGAGTACATGGCCATGACAGAGGCTATGAAAGAAGCAATATGACTTCAAGAGTTGCTTGATGACTTAGGGATTGATCAGGATCTGTTAAAGATCAACTGTGATAGTATGAGTGCTATCTATTTGGTAAAGAACCAGGTATATCATACAAGGATGAAGCACATTGACGTCAGGTTCCACTTTTTTCGGGAGATTCTTGATGAAGGTGACATTGGACTTCAAAAGGTTCACACAAAGGATAATCCCGCTGATATGCTTACCAAGATGGTTTTGGGAGTGAAATTTACATATTGTAAAGAGTTGCCCCATATCCTTCCAGTTACTTCAGCTCGGTGAAGCTCATTTGAATGAACTACAGATAGCTTGATCCCTTGGGCAAGGTACATAGGCAGCCACATAGGCGCAACTCCTTTGAGTCAACATATACTTTGTTGAGTTCGGCTCAGATTTGAGAAATCTTCACCGAGATGGAGAAATATAGGGAGAGAGGAGATAAACACTTGATGGTAGAGTTTTTAACTCATCAAAAGAAATAGTGTAGAGATCGGAGTTCAAAGGAACGAGAACGCAGTCAATTTGCAGCCAAAACAGAGGCCGACCGATCACCCGGTCGACCAGCATGCACAACTTGCATGACACCAGCTCGATCGACTGGAGCAGTCGACCGACTGGCATACATGAGGTTTCTGTTGGCAGTGGTCGACCGACCGGTTGACCGAAGGAAGAGATCAGTCGACCAGATCGGTCGACCAACAGACGTATTTGCTTCTCCTGTTGAAATTCAGACTTCATTTTTGAAAGGAGTCGAATCCAACTATAGTTTCCTAAAATCCTCGAACTCTCTGGCTATAAATAAAGGGATGGATCCCTTATGAATTGTATCTCTCGAAAAACTTGTAATTGATCATTTAATCAATAAGATCTCTCTCCCTTTGCCCCGAGGACATAAGCAAATTGTCAAACCTCGTTAAATATTGTGTTTGCTTTCTCCTTTATTTATTGTTCTTGTCTTTTGCGTACTTCTCTGCTACATCTCTCTCTGTTGTTTGGGGTTCCTTAATTGGTTGTTGCCAAGGCTCACACAACAACATGATCTTTGTGTCTTCAGATTTGGAGTCTTCGTTCCCCAATTTGATTTAGTTTATCTATCCAAATGTGTGTTCTGATCATTGTCATGTAATTCTTAATTTTGATAGTATCTCTAAATATCCTTCTCCTTTCAGATTTGAGAAAGCTTGGCTTTGTCATGTCTCATTTTCTACCTATGTCCAAGACTGCTGGAATTCTTTCTCTATCTCTGGTGATGGGATTTCTGTCCTTACCACTAAATTAAATCTCCTCAAAAGAAGATTGATATGGTAGAGGAAAAATGTTTTTAATTCTTTGTATAAGAAGAAGAAGAGAAACCTTGCTCAGATTGATAGCATTGACAGGGAAATTAAAGGGGGGGAATTTTTCCTGATAATTTGTTGTCTTCCAAACCCCAGCTTTTGTCTTCTTATACTAATATAGTCAAGGAAGAGGAGATTTATTGGAGGCAAAGGTCTAGGACCTATTGGTTGAAGGAGGGAGATAATAATACTCCTTTCATAAGATGGCTTCTTGTCATAGAAGAAGAAATTTCTTTCTCTCTCTCTTATGGTAAATAGTTGTTTGAGAAATGATCATAGTACTATCAGAAATTCCTTCTATGAGTTTTTCTCTTCCTTGTGTGGTTCTAACTCCTCCTTCAAAATGTCTCCTGATTGGAGTAAGTTTTTAAGATGATTCCAATGTTGATCTCTCATTATTGGAATTACCATTTTCATTTTAAAAGATTAAATCTGCTATTTTTAGTATAGGGCCTGAGAAGGCGCCAGGGCCAAATGGTTTTCCCATGCTATTTTTTCAAACTTTCTGGAATCTATTGGAGAATGATTTTATTAATTTCTTCTCTTTTTTGTTTGATAGATCCTCAAATCTGGATAGGATCAATTATGTTATGGTCTCTTTGATTCCCAAAGTTGATGGTGCTAATCTTGTTAAAGATTTAAGACCAATTAGCCTTATCAATTTTATTTTCAAAATATTTACAAAGGTTTTGGCTAATATACTGAATCCTTTTTTATCTTCTCTTTTGCATCAGTCTCAGTCTGCTTTTCAGCCCAATAGAAGCTCCTTAGGTTCCACTGCTATTGCTTCTGAAATGGTGAACTTGTGTTCTAAAAGAAAATCTGAAGTCTCCCGATTGAAGCTTGATTTCAAAAAGCTTATGATTGTTGACACTGGGATTTCATCATTAATCTCCTCAAAGCTAGGGGTTTTGGGTCCAAATGGTTATCTTAGATTAATATGATCTTTTATTCTGGTCAATGGTATTCAGACTAAATTTTTTATTTGTAAGAGGTGTTTGAAACGAGGTGATCCTCTTTCCCCATTGCTTTTCATTTTGACTGTAGATGTTTTGCATGTCATGCTAAAGCTCGGTGTTGAAAATTATAATATCCCTAATTAGTAATACTGTATTTTTATTTTTGTTAAAGTATTTATTTTGTTTTACTAATTATTTATTATTATTATTAATTAACTTGATGTATAGTTATTATTATTAAATATACAAATTATTTTAAGATGGTAAATGGTAATTTTGTTTTATATATTTACTATTATTGATTGTTATAATTTTAATTACTAATTAGTAATTTTTTGTATTACTATGGTTATTATATTTTTATTAGTGTTAGTATTTGTTTTTACTTTATTTATTATTCTATTTATTTTTATTAATTAACTCAATTTATGACTTCTTCTTTTCTGATTATTAATGGTACTAATATTCAAATTGTTTTTAGATATTGTATGATAAGTTATCTTTATGTGTTATTACTAGTTTTATTTAATAGTATTATTAATTTCTATTACTATTATTATTTTTTAAGTAGTAGTTGTTATTGTTATTATTATATTGTTATTGTTATTCTTATTATTTATTATTATTAGTATCTATTATTATTATTATTTTTATTATTAAGTACCATTATTATTAGTGTTATTAGTATTAATATATTGATTATTGTTACTGTTATTATTATTATTATTATTATTATTATTGTTCTTGTTATTTCTTTTCCTCTCTTTTCTTCCCTAGCCTTTTATCCCATACCCAACCCATTATCTATCCAAACTCAAACTCTTATAGCCAATACCCAATAACCCATACCCACTTATCCTATGGCATATATTCATAATCCAATAAATCTTCATCTAATCCTAAATCAAATCATAATCTCAACTAACACCATTTCAAATCAAATCCTAACCTAATCCCTTTATATCACTAACACACCCTAATCAAATCCACTTCATAATCTCCCCTTTCTTCTCTCCCTTCACTACAGCCGCAGACACCCCTCCTCTTTCTCCTTTTTCCCTTGCCGCATCTGAGGCCAAGACCACCCTGCGGCCAATCTCCTCCTGCTTGCGAGCACCACCACCATGGCCATATGCTCGAGATCCGCCACCATCACCTGGCACATCTCTATACTACTGAGACCACCCCATCTTCCTCACTGTTAACATCATCACGTCATGGTCAACCCACCTCTCCTCCCTTGCCACCAACCCATGCCGCAAGCCTCATTAACAACCAAGTCCGAGCCCTCACAGGACATCCCCTTTTCGTCCTCTCCGTGGATCACCGTTGATCGCCGTCGACGAGCGCGAATGCAAGCCCTTCCCGGCGAGATCCTCTATCTATCGACATCCTCCGCCGCCTCCGCCATAGCCTCCGTCAGCGCGCCGCAAGTCACCCCAATGTGTGAATCTTTTTCCTTTCCCCTTCTTTATTTCTCTGTCATTTTATGTTTAATTTATATGTTTATATAATGTGTGTGTAGTTTTATGGCTCATGGGCGAGTCTTTGTTAATGGATGTGTTGCATGGGTCATCATTAGGTAAAATGCATGCATGCACTAGGTGGTTATCTATATATATTAAGTAGTTTCCATTTCTCTTAAGCTATTAGCATTGTTTCTTAATAGTTCTCTTTTTCTATATTGCTATTATCTTCATATCATGTTAACTTAATACTATTGGAACAATCTATTTAAAGGAGTTAGCATCTACATACTAACATCCGCTTTCATCTTATGATGTTTCTAAATTTAACTTTGTGCCTATTTTACATGATAGTCTATCTTGCTTCTTGAATTTTGCTCCCTAAAAACATGGGTATCTATCTAGAGAAGAAGAGTTTATAATTTGAACATTACACAAAATGTAAAAGAATATAGCCTTTTGGGATGAACTAACCAGCTTCATCCTCCGCCATGGCCCGAACCAGCACCCACTTCAGCGAACCAGCACGAGCACCTCCCAGCCGCTAGCACCCCTCCGCGGCAGCACCTCCACCACTGCCGTGTGCACCACCCACAACCTACGGCCTTGCCCAGGTCGCATACAGCAGCCGGTCTCCTTCCCCTCTGATCTGCGCCACAGTCGAGACCAGCCCTTGCCATGGCCAAGGACACTCCACAGCTCTCAACTCCTTGGCCGTCTTCTCCATTTCCCTCTCTCTAGCGAGCGCGAGTCCGTCCAGCAAGATCCCGAGCTCCACATCTTCTCTGTCAGAGCCCAGGTTCATCACCGGTCTCCTCCGCGTTCTCCGCCGTGGCCGTTGTCGACGACCATCGCCCTTCCCGTGAGTTCCCTATTTCCATCTCCTCTGTACAATCAAGTGTGTGTATGTGTGTTGGTGTGTTCGTGAGTTCGTTAACAGATTTATAGTTGTTTTAGATAAATATATGGGAAATAATTACAGTTATAGGTTGATTCTTGTTACATAGGATGCACATGTTCGGATCTGATCCTTATTACCAGGTTGGCATTGTTTATGATGTTTCTGAACTACTTGTAGGATAGTAAAGCTTGCTATTTGAGATTAATTCAGCAAACTTTTAGTTTGAAATTTTGGTGCAAGTGTCGAAGTTTTAGAATATTGAACAATAGAAATTTATGGAGTCTTTACTTTATCAAGCAAAAATAATTGTTGAATTATTAAGTATGTTCTTAAATGAGTGGACTTCGTGGGAATCATATATCGGACGTAATTCTTCTTTACTTGAAGATAACATAGAAGAGAATTTGATTGGATATTGGGGATACATTTTAAATAGGATATAAGCTTATTAAAAGATTGGATATTGAATTGGAATCTGTCAGAGGGTGTATTGAAGTGGAGTTGACTTGTGTGAGTAATATATGTTGATTGGATTGGTCAAAACTATGAGTTATACATTTATACAGTTGAGTTTTTTTTTTTTTGGTATTTGGATCTTACTAATTGAGATTGGGTGATATGGAAGTGGATTGATGATCTTGGTCAGATTGGGTATTGAGGATTTTGATTAGATATAATGGAGTATGTATTTCAATATGTTTGGACTTGGATATATTGGTGACTTGGAAGATGGATCTACTAAAGATTTAAAGGATTAGAGTGTACTGATATACATGAGAGAGCCACTTATTGATTATTTGAGATTGTGATAAGCTCTCTTTAATTCATTGACAATAAATTGAACATGTGGTATTTATGGTATTGAGATCAGAAGTTAAAATAATCTTACTATTATATTCTAATGTAGATGGATGAGATGTTAATAAGTTTTAAATGAGATTTTCTGTTGATCAGTATTCTGTCATGTTACTGATATTGTTTACTGTTACGGTTACTATTTACTATATATATGATCACTACTTATTGATATACTATATTGTTACTGTATAAATTCATGTTACTGAAAGTTACTAGGACATGATTGTTTAACCATAACACTCTGTACAATTCTATTGTTCATCGTATACATGGTTACTATTATCCTTCACTGTTACTGATATTGTTCACCGTGTATACGATTACTATTCACTGTCATACTGTATCTTTACTATCACCGTATCATCCCAGCATTATAAGTAACATGGATATTGATTGTCTGATTGAATTAAATAATAATATAAATGGACAACTTATACAGAGATTAGGGAAATTGATGCAGGAGAAAACGTTTGTATTTTAGGTGGACCTAGGATATGGTTGCGCAGCTGAGATACGGTTCTACTGCAGAGTTTCGGAGGATGACTGACATTCCATCTGTTTATTGTTACACAGCGTTACTGTGAGTATTATCCTACAGTGATACTGTGACTATTATTACTGTAACTAACTACCTCTCGGTAGGGCCTGGTTCAGCGCTAGGCATCTGGGCTATGGTCCCGGGTATATACGGGACCCATCTAAAGCATGGACAATATCTCTAACCAATCAGTTTCAATAACTTAGGATCCTGGTTGACACATGTAATAGGCGTAGTATGGGATGCGTCTATTACAAGTGGCAATTGGTGTTCACTGACATAATTAATATTGATAAACTGTTATTATGTACTATAATAGACTGTACTCAACTGACTGAATGTCATATAAGTTATGATAGACATATGATTGTACACATGACCAGCTTGTATACTAGACTAGTGACATATGTTAGGTTACACATCTTGACATCAGTTGTTTGTTTACAGTTGTATTAGTCTTCTTTTATCTGCAAACTTATTCATGTTATTGTCATTCAGCTATCTTTTATTTTTAGCTTTAAACCTATTGTTATTTTGTACATACTATTTATATACACGAGCACTTCCCCTTTTCTTATGCACTTATTAGGTCACTTCTGACAATTCTAGATTTGCACGTCCGGGATTTTTGGATACCTTCTTATATTGTTCAGGTGTTCGTGTGATCGTACGCTTGTTGAGAAGCTGGAGCTTCTCTCTTTTTAATTCTGGTATTTTTGCCTCTTTTTATTCCTATTTCTGTACTATTCTTGATTCATGAATATCAGATTCAGTGTTTATTCTAGTTCTTTTTACATGATATCATGCGTGGATACTTATATGTGATATTGCAATGATCGTTAATTTATTATGATTTAGATTTATAACTTGTTCAGGTTAATTTAGGCTTAGCGTGTATCGTAGGGTATTTTTCTCGCATATATACGTCGCTGACTCTCGTCGCGACTCCGTTTTCACGTATTTTGAGAAGCGAGGCGTGACAAAAATGGACATCTCTTTGAGTATAATTTTAAAGGGGTTCTCAGAGACATCATATCCCTTCAATTTGCTGATGATACTCTTATTTTCTGTAGAGCCAACAAGACCAATGTCACAAATCCGAAGTTTATCTTATATCTTTTTGAGGGTTTCTCTGGTCTTGGCATTAATCTTTCCAAATGTTCTCTTATTTATTTTGAAAAGTTTGCTAATTGAGGGACTATGTTGGTTGTTGTTCTCAATTGTCCCCTTGAATTTCTCCCTTTTAATTATTTGGGCCTTCCTTTGTTGTCTTGTAAGATCAGAAAGAGGGATTGGCAGCCTCTTATTGACAAATTTTACAATAAACTCTCTTTCAATTAGTAGTAGAGACATTTGATCAACTCTCTCTTTTTTGCTATTCCTTTGTATTAATTATCTTTCTTCAAGCTTCCTTCATGGGTCATCAAAAAATTGATAATATCAGAGGTAAATTTGTTTGGAGTGGTAATGTATCTGATACTGGTCCTTTCAAATATCTTGTTAACTAGGAGAGCGTTTGTCTTCCTAAGGTTGAAGGAGATTTGGGTATTATCAATCTGAAACTTTTCAATTGTTCCTTTCTTTGCAAATGGTTATGGAAAGCTCTGACCAAAGATTCTTTGTCAGGCAAGGTCCTTTCTTCTTTATACTCAAATAACTCCATTGTTCTTCAATCTAGTGAGAGAAAAGTTGGTAATTCTAACTTCTGGTAGTTCTAACTTCTGAAACAATGTTGTCTCTGTTAAGGAACCGTTCTGGCACAATATTCATTGGAAGCTTGGTAATGATAAGGTCATCAGATTCTGAAGAGATAAATTATTGGGTGTAATTCTCTATTAGCTGTTTATCCTCAATTGGCCAGGCTGGCTTTCAATATCAATTCTTTGGTCAGTGAACAAGGATATTATAGAAATGAAAAGTGGAATTGGAAGTTTCTTATTCAGAGACCAGCTGGAGAAGATCACTGTGACAAGTTTAAATTGCTACAGTCTTTGTCTTTGTCCTATATTAATCTTGATGGCAGTGAAAATGATCAACCTAGATTGAGCTTCATCCAACTTGAAGGTTTACAGTTAACTGCTGCTACAAATTCCTTAAATGTAAAGGGATTTTTTTTTTAAATGGTCCAATTTAATCTGGAAATCAATTGTTCCACTTAAAGTCAAAGTATTTCTATGGCTTTTGATTAAAAACAAGTTTCATACTAAAGACAACTTAGTGAGTAAAGGTGGATTGGGGATACTATAAGTCTACTGTGCATGCATGAGGAGGAGACTAGGGATCACATGTTTTACTCATGTCAGTATGCTCAAAATTTGTGGAATCTGTGTGTTATATTTTTTACTCCCTCACAACAATATTCTTCTTTTGATTCTTCCTCATTGATTGGCCATCAAATTTTATTCAGAGAGCTATTAGAGCTGCTTAGGATGTTTTAGTAGTAGCAGTTTGTTGATTATTATGGAGAGAAAGAAACTAGAGATGCTTTCATAACAACGCACGAGATGTATCTTTATTAATTGTTGGTACAATCTTCTTTGTTCATTTTTGGATAGGATCTGTGAATAAGAAAAGGAAGGAAATCAATGTGTCAGCAGTGGAGAAGGTGAATTGCCCACCAAGTTTGCCAGTGTGCAATACATTTATCAACCAGTTTGATCATGGGACAAATTCTGTCTGTGCTGGGGTGTGACTTCTTTTGGTGGAGCTCTATTGAATATTTCTGTGTTAGGATTATGACTGGAATACGTCGTGAAGGTAGGCAAAACTTTAGAGATCAAAAAGTAGACATGCACAAGGAGCTGTGCACAGTATTAATTGACTTATACTCGGTATAGTCGACTAATGATAAGAATTAGTCAACTTATACATTGGTATAGTCGACTGGTCTAGCAAACAGAGAGTAAGGTCTCAGATTTTTGATAGATTAGTCGACTTATACTTATGTATAGTCGTCGACTTATACATTGGTGATTGAGGCACAACCTGCACACAAAATACGAGATTATAGAACTTAAGAAAGAATATGTGCAAGTGCTCAATTCTTCCGCTATAGCAAGTGGCTATGCGGGTCGTGATCCACAAGGAGGGTTTGCGATGGAAGCTTTACGGTTCTTTATTGAAATCGTTAAGAATAAAAGCGAAGGTTCTTCTCTGTTTTTAAGTTAAGAAAAAGTGAAAGAATTATGTTATGTTAGAAGAGAATGAAAGATGAAGAAGGCGGAAAATCAGAAAACAATAAAAGCGACTATGTACAATGAAGTGGAGAAGAAAGAGTTGGAGGAGATGGTTGGTGATCTATACTAAAGAAGTAAAAGAAAAGAAAGAAAGAAAAGTATAGAAATACTTACCTAGGTTGAGTGATGACTTACCTGAAAACCGTTGCATGTTCTACCTTTGCTTCGGAGGCGTTCAACGCATAGATCATAAGCTCGAGCTCAGTCCCCGTGCACATTATATCGTCAAGCCTAGCAAGAACGAAGTGATGCGGATCTTGGAAGAGGAGAATGTCTTCATGAACTATCGCTGGCTCTCACGTAGCTTAGTTATACGTGCTTTGGAATTCACTTGTACACTCAACAACAACAACCAAGGTAAAGTAGAAGAGGAAGACGAAACAAAAGAAAATACAAACATAAAAAGAACTTTTACCTTTATTAATTGCAGAGACAATGGAAGAAAGGAGGAGGGTACATAGTCGGTGTCACTCTCAACTTCAGCCTCTCTCTCTTACTTACATGAATCTTCTTCTACCCTAAGTTACATACAAATTACATAACAAGAAAAGAAAAACCTAAACTACAAAAAATTAAAACTAGGCTAAATCCTAATCTGCATTGACGTCCATTTTCAGTGCACATAATGGCCTTTTATAGGCAGAAAACCCAACCACCAAGATCCCGGGGAGGTCGGGGGAGTTCACGCTCCCCCTAACTCCCCAACAAAGCCGCGGAAACGTGGCCCAAGCCGCGTTTTCGCGGCAAGGGTGTGGCCAGGTGGCCACACCCTGTTGGTGGGTCTCCCCAGTTTCTCCCTCTGATTTTATCTGGAGTTGGTTTTGCAGTTTGGCTCCGAGATTTTGAAGAAATGGCCTTGGATTCATGTCTTTAACCGATCGATCCTGAGAGGATTCTTCTCAACCGGTTTCAACCTCTTGATTTTTGCCCTGATTTTGTGTGTGCGAATTAATTCTGATTTAATTCAGAATTCTGGTGGGCTTTTGGGCTCATTTCTCTTCATCTCCTTAAGGATTGGGCTTGCAAATAAATTAAACAAATAATTAGGATAATGCAGGCTTTTATTCTAAAATAAGTATGGAAATGTGACATTAAATATGCAACATTAGCAACCAATCACACCCCCATACCTATCTTTTGCTCGTCCTCGAGCAAAACAACTAAATTATACTAAGGATTATTAGACCACTTTCGCAGGTCGCGCGATTGCACTGAGCATGTGCAACAAGCCGTTAAACCTCTAGGTTCCCCCTAGAGGATGAGTTTTGTCTCGTGAGGGTTTTCAGCGGATTACACCCACAAAATCCATAAAGAAAGAGAAATAAAGAGTTAGTATTTTCGAAAAGCATTTTGAAAGAGAAAAATATTTGAAATATGATTATAAGATCTAAGCAATCTATAAGTTATAGGAAAGTCGAATTTTTCATTCCTAAACTTAGTCTCTATTCAAAAATTTGTTCTCAATCAAAGTAAGGAGTCAAATTGTGCTTCTCATCTAGTCTATTACTTTACCCTAAGTCATATGCACCTTGTGAATGTGAAAATTTTGACTAAGGGTTCATTAACTCTAACTCTTATGCCTTATTTATTTTTATATATATACTTTTTTTTGGTGGTATTATTCCTTAGTTTTATTAGGCTTTCTAATCTGCCCATGTAACGAGCCTTTAATCGATGACTCTCAAACCAGACGGTCTTAGGGCACCAGGTGAGAAGATACCCCTAGGACTTAAGGACTCGAGCAAACAAGGCCACAAAACTAAGGATTTTATTATATGAACCTCTTTTAGGCGTGAATACTTATGCTTTATTAGGCACAAATACCCAGCTTAATCAGAGGATTTTTTCTTTTCAAACTTATCTAATCATCTTTCGCAAAATACCAAGGCTTGCTTAGGCCAAAGCACCTAGCTAGTCAATAATTAGACTTGTTTTTTTTTCAAACTCATCTAATTATCTTTTGCATAAATACCAAGGCTTTCTTAGACCAAAGCACCTAGCTAATCAATAATTAGATTTGTTTATATATATATATATTTTTTATAAGGCTTAAGAATCTTTGTTTTTGAACCCTAAGTGTGTAAATGTATGAAGTGTGCATATTTCATCAAGGTAAAGATCAAGACTAAATTACTTTGACAAATTATCTTCCTAACTCTATAAATCAAACAAATAATCTTATTTTGACCAAGTATAAGAAATCCTAATTTGGATTTTCCTATTCCTTAAAATTAACTTAATTTCTTACAAAAATAAGTCAAAATATTGTTTCTATTTTTCAAAAAGTTTTTAAAAATAAAGAAAAATGTTACTTAAATTTTTTTATTTTAAAGAAAAAGAAAAGTTATGTTAGACCCTCCCCCACACCTATCTCATGTATTGTCCTCAATGTATGAATTAATGCATAGATGCATGAAAGGAAGAAAGGGAAGGAAAATGGTTACCTTAAGGTGGTGGTTCCGGTGGTGGTCTGATTGGTCCACGAAATATGGCCCAATCAACTTTTCTTGGGTCTCGGAGGAACCCACCAGAAATATCTTTAATATAACCCATCAAAAAGATGTATCCATCAAGGATCTTTATTAAATATTTTACCCCATCTAATTTTCATATTTCATAATTGATTTCGGAGTCAAATTTATCAACCACCTCGTCCCAGAATGGAGTATGAAATGATGGAACAGTTGACTTGGACTCGGGAAGGACAGGAACTGATACCGACTCAGGAAGGTGACTTAAGTCAAGTAAAGGTTCAGGAGTCGAAATAGGTTCAGAAATTGGGTCCAAGTCAAGAAGTTGAAACTCAAGTCCACATGTATTTTCTAACAATGGAATGTGACCTAATATGGGTGATTCCAGTTCAGGAATGATGGTGGGGGAATCAAAACTGACTCTAGAATATTATTCAAGTTTGGTAATAAAACAGGAGTCAATATTGATTCAGAAAGTTGAACTGGATCACATATGTGAGAATCTAGGTCACATATCTCATTGAGTTCAATATCAAAAAATTGAGAACTTGCCAATTTGTCAATAGGATCTTCAAAAGTGTAAAGTTGGTCAAGTTCAACATGATCCTCAAAGATAGGTGATTCAATTTCTTTATGAATTGATACAGGATCCAATGTTGACTCCGGGAAAAGATTGAAGTCAGGTGAAGATACCGGAGTCATAATCGAATCAGGAAATAGAATTGAATCACTAAGTTGGGGTTCAGGATCATAATCATTTTCAAGTTCTATTTCAGGAAAAGGAAAACTAGCCAAACTATCAATATCTTTTTCAAAATTTGGAGTTTGGGCAAGTTCACATGGTTGTTCTGAAATAGAATCATGATTTCCAAAACAACATGACTCTTCGGCTCTAACAGAATGGTAAGTGACATCAGGACGGTGGGAACGTAGAGATTCGACCATCATATCTATGTCACTATTACGAGCGTTTTGAGCCTGAGTCATGACTTCAAGCATCTTTTCATAGTTGATAGGTTCATTGTTTTGATGAAAAGATGAAGAATTGTCTTGGAAGTGGCAGTGAAATTGTGAGTCCATCAGATTTTGGGATTTGTGTTTGGACTCACGCATACTCATTTCCATAATTGATGGTTTCCTATTTTGGACGGGTGGAACTGAGTATGAATCTTGAACATAATGTGGACTGGGTGGAGAAGGAGAGCAAGGTGGTTGGAAATTATACTCGGGGGAGGTGAATCTCCACTGACTCGGTGAAGAGTTGAAATCATTATGGAAATTATAGTTATTAGATGAGGGTATGGGTCATATTGATTCGGATAAGATCAATCCGGCACACTAGGTTGGTCAAAGTTATGATATGCCGGGTTGGTAATATCCGAAAATGAAGTCGGTGTGTAATATGGATTATTATTGTAGTTGAAAAAATTATTATTATAGTCCATATCACACAATAGAATACAAACAAAGAAAAACAAACAAATAAACAAACAAAAAAGAAAAAATTCTATCCTAAGTTAGGGTAGACTTAGGACCTAGACGACTCCTAACTGGTTAGACTGTCCACGGGAGGTCTAATGTAGATTTTAACCACAAGCTAATCAGCCAGGTCAGGGCAAGGTTGGTGGGAGGTTTTCCGTCAAAGACGTTCCTTAATTAAATAACCACCAACCTTCGGGCTTTCGGCCCTCAATCCCTTTCCTAGACACTGATTTTGCAGGAGTTAGATTCCAACATTTTTCTCCCGTAGGATAATCTCCTAATTGAGTCCGAGATGTCCCTAGGGCCAACGTCTACTCAATTTTAGTTAGGCTTGGGTTAGTGAGTGCTTGGAATGTGATTTTTGGGCTAAGGAAGGGTGATCAAATCCCCATCTTATCTTGTTAATGGGTTAGTGCCCTTAAGATCAATTTGTGCAAGTGTACAAGATATGTAAGATTCACTCAAAGCGATATAAATCCACCAAGAAGTGAGTCCTATGCTAAATGCAATGCATACGTACCTTGCTCCAGCACTCTTCAACAGTAAAAGTAAATGAATTGAAAAGACACGTGCCTAAAATGTAAATGTCTAATCAATTTTTTATCTTTTCAACAAATATTTTACTGTTGATTATTAGCAGGCTTATGTTATGGCATATAAGAAAAATTAAAGTTGCAGCAAACTATAATTTTTTTAGACTAAGCAGCCCTGCAAAAAGCTGTTAGTAGTCAACTCTTCCTTGCCGCGGATCCGCGGCTTTTGCCGTGGAAACGCGGCAATTCAGAGGGCCCTTGGTCTCTGCTTTTTGGAGCAGAGGCCCAAGGCCACTTGTATGTCACTGCAATAATAATTTTCTGCTTTTCTTGCCCTGTAACCTGCAACAGAGAAGAAAATTCGTTTAGTTCTAAAAAATTTGCAATAAAAATTCAGATTTCAATAAAAACCGTTTTACCCTCCCCGGCAATGGCGCCAAAATTTGATTGAGGCACAACCTGCACACAAAATACGACATTATAGAACTTAAGAAAGAATATGTGCAAGTGCTCAATTCTTCCGCTATAACAAGTGGCTATGCGGGTCGTGATCCACAAGGAGGGTTTGCGATGGAAGCTTTACGGTTCTTTATTGAAATCGTTAAGAATAAAAGCGAAGGTTCTTCTCTGTTTTTAAGTTAAGAAAAAGTGAAAGAATTATGTTATGTTAGAAGAGAATGAAAGATGAAGAAGGTGAAAAATCAGAAAACAATAAAAGTGACTATGTACAATGAAGTGGAGAAGAAAGAGTTGGAGGAGATGGTTGGTGATTTATACTAAAGAAGCAAAAGAAAAGAAAGAAAGAAAAGTATAGAAATACTTACCTAGGTTGAGTGATGACTTACCTAGAAACCGTTGCATGTTCTACCTTTGCTTCGGAGGCGTTCAATGCATAGATCATAAGCTCAAGGTCAGTCCCCGTGCACATTATATTGTCAAGCCTAGCAAGAACGAAGTGATGCGGATCTTGGAAGAGGAGAACGTCTTCATGAACTATCGCTGGCTCTCACGTAGCTTAGTTATACGTGCTTTGGAATTCACTTGTACACTCAACAACAACAACCAAGTTAAAGTAGAAGAGGAAGACGAAACAAAAGAAAATACAAACATAAAAAGAACTTTTACCTTTATTAATTGCAGAGACAATGGAAGAAAGGAGGAGGGTACATCGTCGGTGTCACTCTCAACTTCAGCCTCTCTCTCTTACTTACATGAATCTTCTTCTACCCTAAGTTACATACAAATTACATAACAAGAAAAGAAAAACCTAAACTACAAAGAATTAAAACTAGGCTAAATCCTAATCTGCATTGACGTCCATTTTCAGTGCACATAATGGCCTTTTATAGGCAGAAAACCCAACCACCAAGATCCCGGGGAGGTCGGGGGAGTTCACGCTCCCCCTAACTCCCCAACAAAGCCGCGGAAACACGGCCCAAGCCGCGTTTTCGCGGCAAGGGTGTGGCCAGGTGGCCACACCCTGTTGGTGGGTCTCCCCGGTTTCTCCCTCTGATTTTATCTGGAGTTGGTTTTGCAGTTTGGCTCCGAGATTTTGAAGAAATGGCCTTGGATTCTTGGCTTTAACCGATCGATCCTGAGAGGATTCTTCTCAACCGATTTCAACCTCTTGATTTTTGCCCTGATTTTGTGTGTGCGAATTAATTCTGATTTAATTCAGAATTCTGGTGGGCTTTTGGGCTCATTTCTCTTCATCTCCTTAAGGATTGGGCCTGCAAATAAATTAAACAAATAATTAGGACAATGCAGGCTTTTATTCTAAAATAAGTATGGAAATGTGACATTAAATATGTAACATTAGCAACCAATCAATTGGTATAGTCGACTAATATAGGTCAGGATGTTTCTTTTGCTGGATCTGATTTCAGTTTTGAGTTGGATTCAAGTTTCTTTTCTTCTGGGACGATGATTGTCCATTTGATGGAGTTAGTACATGACTAGGAGAGTCTTATGATCTATAAATAAATTCTTGGTGTTGGCCTTCAATATATGCAATGAATTAGTAAATTCAAAAGGTGTAATTCATCAAAAAGAGAGATTCGTGTGAGAAGCTTTAGCGATAAGGGTGCTTTGTTCTAGACAGCCATCAAAGGGCTTGTAATCTTCTTAGCGAGAGGTGTTAGTATTTTTTTATTATACTTCCCAAAGTTTAATAAAGTTTCTCACCCTTCTCCCGTGGATGTACACACGATTTGTTTGATCGGTGGAACCACGTTAAATTATGTGTTGGCTTTCTATACTTCGGAATTTCTTTTTCTTTTCTTTTCTTCTCGTTACTCATCGATCATGTGTTGCTTCTGCTGCACCACCCCAGTGATTGATCGTGGGGGCAGTCAGTTCCCAACAATTGATATCAGAACATACAGATTGTTATCCCAACAATTAGTATCAGAGCAAGGTCAACATAAAAATATCTGTAATCAAGTTCGATATTTAGAAGTTTAGTGGTGTCATCAATTTCAGTAGGTGACATATTAGTATGAATGCCATTGTGACCCAGAGCAGGTAGAAGAAAGCACTACTTGGGAGGGAGAAAAAAGCTCAAGACATGAAAGAAGAAATTTGGCTGGAGTTTGATGAGAAAGCCTTGACGACTATTCAGTTTTGCTTCGCGGATAAAGTGTTGAATGAGTTTTCTACAGAGAAAACAACATTCTTGTTGTGAGAGCGACTTCAAGACCGCTATCTGAAGAAGTCATTGGTGAATCGGTTGATTTTGAAGCAGCGTCTCTTTCTTCTTCGCATGCATGAACGTACACCTATCAGGTCTCGCATTGCAGAATTTTTCTCTATTATCAATGATTTAGATAAGATAAAGGTTAAGATATAAAATGAGGATCAAGCACTTCTATTAGTGTGTTCTCTACCTTCTTCATATAAGAGCTTTAGGGAAGCTATTATCTATGAAAGCAAATCAACTCTCAAGGTTAATAAGATCAAGGAGCATATGCTCAATAAGAACAAAATTGACAACCAATTGATAGGTGAGTCTTTACGTGATGATTCCGGGTTCACTTTTCAAAAGAGAAGAGTAATAATGTAAGTTTCACGGGTAATCTAAAACACAAGAATTTGGTCTGCAATTGGTGTCACAAAAATGGCACATTAGAGCAGATTGTTGGATTCGCAAGAAGAAATAATAAGATGCTAATGTCGTTGAACTGGTTGAAGGGGATGAAGATAAGTGTGACATTCTATCTGTTACTGACAGATCGGTCAGTAATATAGATAGATGGATTATTAAATCTGAATGTTCACATTATATTAGTTCCAATAGGAAAATGTTCTCTTCATACATTTTGGTTCAAAGGGAGATGTCTTCATGGGAAATTCTACTACAAGCAAGGTGATTGGTAAAGGAACAATTCAGTTTTGTTCTCATGATGGATGCATCACTACTCTTCAAGGCGTTCATCATATTCCTGAATTAAGGTATAATCTAATCTCTCTTGGAACCCTACATAGATAAGGGTTCAATTTCAGTTCTGAATATGATCTTATGAAAGTCTCCATAGAAGCCGTGTGAAGTTTCAGGTCGAACGTGTCGGCGATGTTTACATATAGCGAATTTCAGAGGTTACAGTTGATGGATTGCAATTATGCTTGGCTTCAAGATCAAAGATTATTAAACAATTGGAGACTATGATAGTATCGAGCTCGGATGTTCATTTTACCTGAAAGTAGATTAGGACTAGACAGCGCTGATGCACAACAAGAAAGTTCAGATCGTTACCCCTATGGTGGAGCAAATTCTGATAAATCAATTGTAGATCAAGGAGATTATTGGGTGATCAAGCTCAAGTCGGGGCTGAACTTGTTCGACTTAATCAAGTTGTGAATCTCATACGGGGGGGTATAGAAAAAGGGAGTGAGATGGAGATAAAGTCAAGAGTTGTTCAATTGTGCATTGATGTAAGCACATGGAGCTTGGTGGCTATTCTCGGACTTGAACGTATTCAAGTCAAGGGGAAATTGTTAGGATTATGACTAGAATATGTCGTGAAGGTAGAAAAAACTTTAGAGATCAAAGGACGGACATGCACAAAGAGCTGTACACAGTATTAGTCAACATATACTTGGTATAGTCAATTAATGATAGTAATTAGTCGACTTATTCATTGGCATAGTCGAATGGTCTTGCAAATAGAGAGTAAAGGTCTCAAATTTTTAACAAATTAGTCGACTTGTACTTATGTATAGTCGACTAGTAGACATGATTTGTTGACTTATATGTTGGTATAGTCAACTAATATTGGGTCTAGCTGTTTCTTTTGCTAAATCTATTTCTTTTGACACTCCGAAAAGACAAACTCTAAAGCAGCTCTGCAACCGGTCTAAACGATGTCAAACTTGTCGACACTTCTAAAAAATAAGTCACAGGCGGCTGAAAACCTGCTCATCCCTGATGGACAAACCAATAATTTGGACTCCACTGATCCAGCAAAGCAAACAATAAACCAAGCATTTGCCTTCTGAAGAAGCCCAAAGAGGCTAACTCTAGCTTCGCTGCAAGCTATCAATAGCTCTGTTGTGAGCTCATTCCTTAGCTTCCCCTGAAGCTTTGCATTGCTCTGTTAAGAGCTCAATGTCCACTTTGTAGCAGGCTCAGCAGCTCTGTAGCTCCACATGAAGCTTTCTTCTTAGCTCCGCTACGAGCTCATATGGTCATTTTGACCATTTAAATCTCAGCACGAGATGAATGTAATCATTATCACATTTTAGGCAGTTGATTGCCATGATCCAATCACTCCTCAATTAGTTGGAGAGGATTAAGGGAAATCCCATAAACAAACTGAAATTTTTTTTTCAAGGGATTGATATAATAACCCTGAGCCAGCTGGCTATTTAACTTCTCCAGCATGTGCTAGCTTCGCAGAAACTATGTTTAGCTTCACACGGAAGCTACTCTGGCTTCGCAGTGAAGCTAGACTGTGGTGATTTTTAGAAGAGCAGTTACACCCCTTGAAGCTTATAAATAGCCTAATGCAGGGCTAATTCTGAACACAGAAGAAGGCTGGAAACTCTTGACTGAAAAATTCAGAAGAAGACCGATCTTCTTAGATAGAGATGTCACAAGAGATCACGCTTTTAACTTCAGACTTTCCTCAGAGAACTTTGTTTCTCTTCAGGGTACTAATACCCTTATGATCTTCCTTTCTCAAAGAATTTCTCGGACCAGGCGAAAGAAAATCCTAGGCAAAAGACTCATTCACTTGCATCATCAAGGAACAAAGTGATCGCGTGCTGATCAGACTTCCACCGGCGCACTTTACCAAGAAAATATAGAAGAGATTTCTTGTAATTTTTTATTATTACTTGTAAACCTCTTTGATTTTTATAAGTTTTTCCCAATTTCAAATTAATGAAAATAAAATTGGCGACTCCGCTGGGGAAGTTCTTCTTCAACAATGAGAAGATTGTGTTGCAAGGAGATGATGAGACCCTTAGATGTACTGCTGAAACTTTGGTCATCCAATTTGACTAAGAGAAGCTTGAGCAACTTCTCTCTAAGGGGGCGCCAAACCCTACCAGTGTGCGCAAGCAGAAGAAGATCTCAGCGGTTAGCTCTCCCCTAGCAATCGCTCGGAAACAAGTTTCTGACGAGACGAAGGAGGACACATGCAGGCCCAACTCAGTCTCAAAAGGGGCCAAAACTGGCTTCGCATCAGCACTTGTATGCTGCATGTGAAGCTAGATCAGCCTCTAAGGCTTTTTGTATTTAAAAATCCTCTTCAGAGGCTAAATGATCCATTGTTTCAGCCTCTGGCAAAACTAACAAAGTCTCTGACTGCGAGACTACTTCAGCTCTTTATAAGCTCATCTTTTCTTCTCCCGCAAAGCTAAAAGCAAAGCACTTATAAGTGCTATCAGCGAAGCTACAGTAGCTTCGCTCCCCGCTGCCAAAGCTCCTATTGGCGAAGCTAGATTTGAAGCATACTTTGATGCTAACAATGAAGTTACTTCGCTCAAAGAAAAATAAGTAATTTATAGTACTAAAGCACCAAGTACTCACGGTGAAGCTATTTAACTTCACCCCATGCCAAGAAAAATGCCTTTAAGGCTAAGTCTAGGGTCAAGCCTAAGACTACTTAGCCCATTAGGGCTAGTATCCGGCCTCTCCAAGTATTCATGTTGAATCGATTGGGTCAAGCCAACACAGACTTGCGAGAATTTCTGAGCAATAAGCGGAAGTCCCACCCTGAAGGGCAGGTTTACATCTCACCGTCTCATTGCGGATGAGCGGAGTATCAACTTGTGATCGTGCACTCCTCTAATTATTGTCTGGGGCCAATCCCCACAAAACCTCTTCCTAACAAACCGTCGGTATTCGACCGGTACTCAGCCCAGATCTCTGAAGAGTCCAAATCTCGGAGGAAGAGGAAAGCCAAGAAGCCTCACCTCACTGCAGATTCTGTCAATATGATGGGCAGAGGAAGGGATCTGATGAGATCCTGAAAAGGAAGACAGTGGGTTCACGTTCTTCAATTAGTTCCCCAGATCCTGACTATAGCCTAGGCTTATGTCAGGTTCTGATTGAATTAGAAGATGCCTTCGGAGGTACCCGCTTTAGGGTAGCAATATCCTACAACTATGGATAACCCTTTTCTTTCACAAGGGCTATGTCGCTGGAACTACTGAGAAGCCTCTTCCAGTGGTCAGACGATGAAGAAGAGGCCAGCGGCTATGCTTCTTCTGCCATAGTTAGCTCAGAGCAAATAGGGACTGTGTCGGCCAACATGGACGACGACAGCCATTGAATGATTGATCAGGAGAAAACCGCGCACGAAAAGTGTATGTTTTGGAATCGATATTTAAAGTGTGTGCTTTGGCTTCCTCGATACTTCCGTTATAGCATAGAGGCTAAAATGAGTTGAATTCACAAGGGCGGGAGGTGATAGAAGCTTACACGGTATGTTCACGTGTATATTAAAAGTTCTTCAATGTTTGAAAGAATGAAAAGAAAAGAAAATAAAGAATGAAAAGAGAAGTACGGTGAAACACAAAGAAGTGGGAGACATAGAAAAGAATATATTTATGATTTTTGATAGTATTTCTAAAATAAAGTGAAAAAGAAAGAAAACTCATGATTACTAACTACTAATGACTCCACTAACATGCTAACCTCTTAGTGATAGTTGCCTCACATGCATCCCTGGCCAATATTAGTCCTTGGTTCAAGAGCATTTCAAAGCATGACCCATGCGATAACTTTCACATCCAAACTCAACACAACAAGTGCAAGCTACACATAAACCATCAAACTAAACAAGAATAAGCATGAAGTAAAGTAATATTAACTTGTTAGAGAGTAAGGATGTTAGAGTGTTAGAATCCATCATCATGAGCCATCAATGGCTCTTGCAAGAGCAAGGCCAAGTAGAGGCTATTAGATTCATATAGATTATCAAGTAAGAAGTTAACGAATTAGTGGTTAGTAGTTAGTATCCATGAGAGAAAATTAGCTAAACATGTAAAAGGAGTTGAAGAGAAGAAAACAAGGAGAGATAAAGATAGCACCTTTCATAAATTATCACCTTTCATTACAAGAACTCTTCCTTTCCACTTATGTAATACTCTCTTTCTTATTACAAGATCTACAAGAAATGGAAAATATAAAAAGGAAAAAGAAGAACAACTAAGCTAAACTACCTAAAACTACAACATGGAGAAGAAAACTACCCTAACTCTCTGGATATCTCCCTGAAGAACCCCTCAAGGGGTTATTTATAGGCACCAGGGGAAAGGGGCCAGGGCGACAACCCCTGGCCCAAGATGCTGGCGCGGCCGCGCTAGTACGGTCGTGGAAACGCATCCAGAGCTGCGTTTTCGCGGCTGTACTGGCGCGGCGCGCGCAGCGCCACCTGCTGCGCGCTGTCGCGTTGGTCCCCTGTCGGCTGCAGGTCCTGATTTCTAGTTTTGGGCCCCTGGTTTTAACAGAATCACCTCCTAGGTCAATGGCTTTCTTTATAGGTCTTTATCACTAATTAAATGGTGATTTTGGATTTTCTTCTTCATTTCATGCCATGGACCTAAAAACATATAATAGAGGTATTATTAGCAGAATTTAATATTAAATAAATATGAAGATGTGGTATGAAATATGCAGTTTTAGAGACTAATCACACCCCCACACTTATCTTTTACTCATCTCGAGTAAAACAAAAACTAAGAAAATTATTACATCACTTTTGCAGGTGACGCGATTGCACTGAGCATATGCAACAAGCCGTTAAACATCTAGGTTTTCCCTAGAGGAGTTTTGTCTCCTGAGGGTTTTCAGCGGATTACACCCACAAAATCCATAACAAAAAAAAAATCAAATATCAGTATTTTTGAAAACGCATTTTGAAATAGAGAAAAGTGTTGAATTATTTTTGTGAAAATATAAGTGATCCAAGGTCAGAGGTTAACTAGAAATTATTCTTCCTTAAACTAAGTCGAAATGCAAAATCTTGTTACAAATTAAATGTAAATATTTAAAATAGAATTGATTCTTTGATCTTTCATAAAACTCTTAGAAAAATATGCACTTTGTGAACAGTGAAGATTTTTGGGATATCGACTCTAATTTTCATGCCATTTATTTATATTATTATTATATTTTTTTCTTCTCTTAGTTTTCTTTGGCTTTCTAGTTTACCTGAGTAGTGAGCCTTTAACCGGTGACTTCCAAACCAGATAGTTTTAGGGTACTAGATGAGAAAACATCCCTCGGACTTAAGGACTCGAGTAAACAAGGCCACAATACTAAAGGGGATTATTTTATTTTTTTGTCTACCGTTTTAAGTTTGAATAATCATGCTTCCTGAGGCATAACTATCCAACTTCAATAAGTGGTTTCATCATCATTTTTTATATATTTTTATAGTATTTTTTTATGACATTTTCAATCTTTGTTTCAATCTCAAGAATTGTGTAAGTGTGAAGTGCATAAATCTGGCAAAAATTTTAAGATCAAATTATCTTTTCAATCTTACTTCGTTATCCTAAAATTTAAAAAAGATCTATTATTTTGACTTGCTTTAAAACTTCATAATTTTAGGTCTTCCTGATTTCTAAGATAATCTTAATTTTCTTAAAAATAAATCAAAACTAATTCTCTTATTTCAAAAAGTTTTGTAAAAGAAAAGAAAACAGTTTTTATACAAAAGAAAATTTTAAAAAGTTTCTAAAAGGTAGTGTAAAAGAAAGAAAATGTAAAACTAACTATGTTATAAATCCTCTCCTCACTTATTTCATGCATTGTCCTCAATGCATCGTGAATGTTTATATACATGAAACAAATGGGAAGAGAAAGAAAATTACCTCATAGTGGTGGCTCCAATGGTGGTCAGATTGGGCCAAGCGTTGCTACCCAATCAAGATAATGTGGTGGCCTTTATTGACCTCTTTTTTATCTACATACAATCCCCAATTTTAATAAGATCATGCAAGATTCTATCATGAAAATTATTCCCTTTACATGACCGATCTTGAAAGATCATCACTGAGTCATTCTGGTCAATACCTTGGTCTAAAAATAAAATGTGATTTTATGAAATGGATGATTTGGGCTTTGAAATAAAAAGTTCGGGAACCAATACTAACTCACGAAAATCAACATTGGGTTCGAAAGTCGGTTTAGGTTTAAGAGTAAGTCCAAATCAAAGAATTTAACTTCACATTCTATTCCCATCAATGAAGTGTGACAATCCAAAAGAAGCGGTTCAATCTCAAAATCTATGAATACATGAATTAATGTTGGCTTGGGCAATGGGTCCAACTTGGGTAAGGATGCCAAAGTCAACATAAATTCAAAAATTGGAATTGAATCACAAAGTTGTGGGTCGGATTCACATTCATATCAAGTTCAATTTCAATGAAATGAAAACTTGCCAATTTGTCAATGGGTTGATATTGGTCAAGTTCAAGGTTTTATGGTGAAATTGAATCATGGTCAAAGTCTTCAAGATTTTATGATTTTTTGTTTTCATTAATATGATTAAAAGTATTAGGAATAGTCAAAGATTGGCTATGGAGAATTTTCTTATTCCTACACATGTTTTCCAATCGACTAAGTCTAGCTTCTATCATATTAAAAGGATCGCTTTGGAACTGAATCATGGATTTGTACTCTTTTCTAGTCTGTATGTTCTTATTGCTGTGGGACATAGAAAATAGAGTAAGAATCTTGGATGAGTCCGAGATGTCCCTAGGGGGCCAACATCTAGCAAATTTTATTAAGGCTTGAGTTGTATGAGTGGGGAGGTGATTTTTGGGCTAAGGGAGGGTAATGACTTCCCCACCTTATGTTATATTGAATTTTGCCCTTAAGTTCAATTCGTGCAAGTGTGCAATATAGATAAGAATGAACACACAAAGAGAGTAAATCACCCATGTGTTTGTCTTAACTATATGCTATGCAATATGTATACCTCCGTCGAGATCACAACATCATAAGAACAAAATACAGTATATTGAAATTAAAATTGACACGTGCCTAGATGCAAATGTCTAAACCGTTTAAAGCATCCAATTTCTATATTTTAGTTCTTAAATTATTATAGTGCACAGGTGATATAAACAAAAAGCAGAATATAATAATATACAAGAATTTACCCAACCACACACAAGAATTTACCCAACCACACAAAAGCAAGTGTAGACTTTTGCATTGCTAAAGAATTTGACCTGCACACTAAAAAACAAAGAAGAAAGTTAACTAAAATGTGAAATCAAACCGTTCCTATCCACGGTAACGGCGCCAAATTTTGATCGAGAAAAAATCGCGAACGAAAAGTGTATGTTTTGAAATCGATATTTAAAGTGTGCGTGCTTTGGCTTCCTCGATACTTCCGTTATAGCATAGAGGCTAAAATAAGTTGAATCCACAAGGACAGGAGGCGATAGAAGCTTACACGGTATATTCACGTGTATGTTAAAAGTTCTTCAATATTTGAAAGAATGAAAAGAAAAGAAATAAAGAATAAAAAGAGAAGTACGGTGAAACACAAAGAAGTGAGAAATATAGAAAAGAATATATTTGTGATTTTTGATAGTATTTCTAAAACAAAGTGAAAAAAAGAAAACTCATGACTACTAACTATTAATGACTCCACTAATATGCTAACCTCTTAGTGATAGTTGCCTCACATGTATCCTTAGCTAATACTAGTCCTTGGTTCAAGAGCGTATTAAAGCATGACCCATGCGATAACTTTCACATCCAAACTCAACACAACAAGTGCAAGCTGCACTTAAACCATCAAAACTAAATAAGAGTAAGCATGAAGTAAAGTAATGTTAGCTTGTTGGAGAGTAAAGAAGTTAGAGTGTTAGAATCCATTATCATGAGCCATCAATGGCTCTTACAAGAGCAAAGCTAAGTAAAGGCTATTAGATTCATGTGGATTATTAAGTAAGAAGTTAGCGCGTTAGTGGTTAGTAGTTAGTTGTCATGAGAGAAAATTAGCTAAATATGTAAAAGGAGTTGAAGAGAAGAAAACAAGGAGAGATAAAGGGAGCACCTTTCATAGATTGTCACCTTCCATTACAAGCACTCTTACTTTTCACTCATGTACTACTCTCTTTCTTTTTATAAGATCTACAAGAAATGAAAAATACAAAAAGGAAGAAGAAGAACAACTAATCTAAACTGCCATAAACTACAACATGGAGAAGAAAACTACCCTAACTCTCTAGATGTCTCTCTGAAGAACCCCTCAAGGGTTATTTATAGGCACCAGGCGAAAGGGGGCCAGGGGGACAACCCCTGGCCCAAGACGCTGGCGCGGCCGCGCTAATATGGCCGTCGAAACGCGTCCAGAGACGCATTTTCGCGGTTGTACTGGCGCGGTGCACGCAGTGCCGCCTGCTTCGCCTGTCGCGTCGGTCCTCTGTGGCTGCAGGTCCTGGTTTCTGACCCCTGATTTTGACAGAATCACCCTCCTTGGTCAATGGCTATCTTTATAGGCTTTTAATCACCAATTAAATGGTGATTTTGGGTCTTCTTCTTCATTTCATGCCATGGACCTAAAAACATACAAGAGAGGTATTATTAGCTGAATTTAATATTAAATAAATGTGAAGATGTGGTATGAAATATGCAGTTTTAGAGACTAATCAATGATCTCCATCGGCGTGTGGGGGATCAGCAAGCGGCTTTGGATAATATCCAACAAATGTTGGCGTAACTCCTAAACAACCGGGCCAATGATGAAACCACCGGTAGTAATAATGATGGGGAGAAGAACCCCGACACGGAACCCCCTAAGATTGAAAAGTCAAGAGAAGTTCTACAATTGATGCCAACATTATCAAAGGCATCAAAGCTTAGATTGCATCCCTGACTCAGAGAGATGAACTGAAGAAAGTAGGGATGACACGTCCTTACCCGTTGGAGTGGAACTCAGTTCCCTGTCCGCTGAAGTTCAAGTCACCTACATTATACATGTATGATGGCAAGAGCTCGCCAGCACATCTATTACTTTCAGTCGCAAACCAACAAAGTGATAGATAATGATGTTGTCAAGGCCAAACTTTTCATCGGCACCCTTAAGAGGGTAGCCTTTGATTGGTTTAGCAGCCTTCCAAACGGCTCCATCAATTCTTGGATTGACCTGAGAATTCAGTTTCTTTCTCTATTTTACGAGGATGATACTTAGGTGACCAAGGATAAAATCCTCTCAACGGTTCAGAAAGGAGGAGAATTTGTGCAAGAATACATTTAGAGATTTTGTAATCTTTCTCTCATGTGTCCTACAAGCATGTCTTTGCCCATGTTGCTTCAAATATGTCGACACAACTTCTTCAATAGAGTAAAAGTTCATATAGGAGCTGTCAAAATTCATACTTGAAAGGAGCTTATTGAACAAGTAGAGATAGCTAAGAAATCAACTAAAAAGTTCAAGCCCTTTGTGTCCAAAAACAAATAGGGGTCAACACCAAAGGGGGTGATGCTGCCCAATCTTCCCAATCCAAAGGGAAAGAAATGATGGCAGTTAGGTTGTCTGGGGAAGCTCCACCAAAACAGAAAAGGAGCAGCACCAACAACAATCAAGAATTTAAGTTTTTGCCAAGACAATATTCTTTCTAAGACGAACAGGTGGTGACCATCTTCTGCCACTTAACAAGGATAACATGCTCAAGTTACCTGAAGTCCGGTGACCAGAAAAAAAATGGTACATAATAATGATCCTAACTACTGTCTCTTTCACAGAATGGTGCATCATCCCACCATCAGATCCTTTTTCCTCAAAGATAAGATTCATGCATTAGTGGATGTTGGAGTTCTGACTCCCAGTGCAAAAGAAAGTCACCTCTAACATGATGACTCTCAATTTCGGGACCTTCTCGAAGATGACAGTCCAAGATGGATCGACCCCAGTCCCTAAAGCCAGACTGGATGTTGTGAACCCAATGGCAAAAAAGCAGAAAGACAAGGTCCTCGTTCTGATGATGACAAAATTTGGAGAGATTATATGGGTCTATTTAGATATCATCGAAGATGAGCAATGGGAATCTAGCAAACCCAAGCTCAAAGGCAAGTCATGTAATGATGTCTCCCTTGCAACGGACGATGACGCTGTGACTGTAACTTCTCTCAGTGACTTGGAAGAAGAGATGCTTACCTTAGCGGCATGGTCCGCTACCTCTCGCCACCATGCACACGGTCAGGAAGACCGTACTTGCGATATTACGACCAGACCTCTGACGAGGCAGCAGCCAACGACGTCGGGAACAACTGGACCAGTCTAGGCTTCGGCTCCATCCTGCTACTGGACAAATGGAAGCAAAAGAAGATCCGATTCAACAAAACATTGAAGAAGGATCCTTCAAAAGGGCTCAATGTTCCTTTTCGCTTTGATATATTGGCATATCTTACTAATATCCTAGCTCGTATCACTCTGCACGAGCTATTTCATCTCTCAAAGGAGACAAGAAAGGCACTTAGGGATGCACTCGCCAGCTCAGAGTCCTTTCTGACACAAGTGTCAGAAATCCCTACGAATGACAATGGGACTTCGTGCCCCTAATATTATTTGGTGTAGCGATAGGTGCCATCCATCACCTTCAGCCCTGAGGACATACTCCTTAAAGATAATAAGCATGATAGTCCTTTGTACTATTGATTGCTAAAAATGGAAGAACAATCAAAGAGTTAAGAAATTACCGTGTAGCTTGTGGCTAACGGGTCGTGTCCACGAGGAGGAATGCGAAGAAAGCTTTTGGTGTTTCATTTAATAACAAAGAATTATGCTCATTTTTTAATTGAAAAGAGAATGGAAAGAAGGAGATGATTAAAAGAGAAATTGCAACTTTGGAGAAGAGTTTGGAGAAGGTGATTAAAAAAAACTTTGAAAATTGTTTGGTTGTTTTTAAATATAAGAAGGAGAAATTCTTGGCTCACTATCTCACTACTCAACCGTTTATTCTTCTATTGAAATCCTAAGTGCCTCAACTTGATCATAGGCAAAACTTAAGGTTGACTTTAGAAAGTTTGAAGTAAAGCACATAAGATGGTTGGAAAAGTTCACTCTTTTCTTTAAGAAATCGTTTTGAATCGAATGTTAAATCATCAAGCGCGAAGAAGCAAGTATAAAATAAAAACAGTTCAAGAAACGTTCTTAAAAGAAGTAGGAGTTTAAAGATCCAAACCCATACTCATGTGTCTTCAAGAACACTTTCAAGATGAAAGGCTTTAAGTTAGGCATGCAAATGATTCATTGGGTCTTTTTTTCATGAAAATCAGAAAAGAAGAAGAATTGGAGAGAGGTACAATAGTGAGCCCAGAAAATCGATTTAGCTACTCATGGAAAATAAAGAAGAAGGCAAGTAAATAACGCAAGACATACCGTAATATAAGTAAAAGAAAATGTAGCTCGATCCTTGTATTGATGTCACTTCAATCTTCAAGTACAAGCACTCAATTCCTCTCTCTCACAAGTATTTGTACTGGATTACAAATTGCAAAAAAAGAATACAACTTTTGTACTATCTAACAAAGAGCCTAAATCCTTAGAAAAATAATAAAAATTCTAATCCTAGTCTTCGCTTCTTTTTGCTCTGTTGAAACTGGTATTTATAGGAAAAACCAAAGGGGGGATCCCGGGAAGATTGGGGGAGCAAACGCTCCCCCAACTGACACCAAACGGCCGCGGAAACGCAGCTAGGGCCGCGTTTCCGCGGCCCTGGTATGGCCAGTTGGCCACACCCAATTGGCCGGCTCTCCTGGTTTGGTGATTCTCCTATATCTTCTTCTGGTTTTCTCGTTTCTGCTCCAGGATTTGACGAAACAGCCTTCGATTGTTGGCTTCAACCGTTTGATTTGAGAGGATTCTTTTCAATCGATTTTCAACCTCTCTGATATGCCAAGATTTTGCCCTGATTCCTTGGTTTCGAATTTATTCTGAATTAAATCAGAATTTGGTGGGCTTTTGGGCTTGTTTCTCATTCCTTTCTTTTAGCAATTGGGCCTACATTAAACAAAGAAGAAGAAGACTTGTTAATAGGATTTATTAGCTAAAAAGTATGATAAGGTGACAATGTATATGCAATATATGTGACTAATCACACCCCACACTTATCTTTTGCTCGCCTTCGAGCAAAACATCAGACTAATTCTTATCAATTATTAGACCACTTTCGCAGGTCACTCGATTGCACTGAGCATGTGCAACAAGCCGTTAAACCTCTAAGTTACCCCTAGAGGACGAGTTTTGTCTCGTGAGGGTTTTCAGTAGATTGCACCCACAAAATCCATAAAAAATGTTAGTATTTTCGAAAAGCATTTTTTTTAAAAGGAGAAAATATTTGAAGTATATTTGTAAGGCTTTTAAGTAATCTATAAGTTATAGGAATATCAAATTTTTCATTCTGAAACTCAGTCTCTATTCAAAAACATGTCATTAATCAAAGTAAGGAGTCAAATTGTACTTCTCATCTAGTCTATTAATTTACCCTGAGTCGTATGCACCATCGTGACTGTGAAGTTGACTAAGGGTTCTTTAACATGAACTCCTATGCCTTATTTATATTTATTTTTGGTGAAATTTATTCTTCAATTTCATTAGGCTTTCTAATCTGCCCATGTAATGAGTCTTCAGGCGGTGACACCCAAACCGGACAGTTTTAGGGCACCAGGTGAGAAAACACCCCTAAGGACTTAAACACTCGAGTAGACAAGGCCACGAAACCAAGGTTTTTATTTATCAGATGTACCCCTTTTAGGCGTGAATACTCATACTTCATGAGGCACAAATACCCAGCTTAATTAGAGGATTTATATATATATTTTCAAAACTTATCTAATTATCTTATGCATAAATACCAAGGCTTGCTTAGGCCAAAGCAACTAGCTAATCAATAATTAGATTTTTTTTTATATTTTTTTTCTTTTTCATAATTTTTTTATAAGGCATAAGAGTCTCTGTTTTTAAACCCTAAGTGTGTAAGTGTATTTAGTGTGCATATTTCATCAAGGTAAATATCAAGACTAAATTACTTTCACAAATTTTCTTCCTAACCCTAAACATCAACAAGTTATCTAACTTTGACCAAGTATAAGAAATCTTAATTATGATTTTCCTATTTCTTAAAATTGACTTAATTTCTTACAAAAAATATATCAAAATATTGTTCTAACCTTTCAAAAAGGTTTATATATATACATATATATTATATATATATATATATATATATATATATATATATATATATATATATATGTATGTATATGTATATATATATATATATATATATATATATGTATATGTGTATATATATATATATATATATATATATATTATATCAGTCATGTTAAAACCCTCCCCCACACTTATCTCATGCATTGTCCTCAATGTATGAAAGAAATGTATATATGCATGAAATAAAATGGAAAAGAGGAAAATTACCGATACACTGGGTCAAAAAGACCCATAGCCGTTTCAATTACCGGCACCGATTCCAAGAAAGGTTTAAGGCGTTGAACATTTACCTTAAAGTCATTTCCATTCTTGGCATCACTGATCTCAACTGCACCATGTGGAAACACGATTTTTACAACGAATGGCCCAGTCCATCTTGATTTCAATTTTCCTGGAAAAAGATGAAGCATAGAATTATAGAGTAAGACTTTTTGTCCAGGGACAAAGGTTTTTCTTATGATGTGTTTATCATGAAAAATCTTGACTCTATCTTTAGTGATCCAAGCATTTTCATAGGTCTCATTTCTCAATTCCTCTAATTTGAAAATTTGTAATTTTCGAAGGTCACCGACCTTAGTCAAGTCGAAATTCAACTGCTTGATTGCCCATAAGGCTCGGTGCTCTAACTTAATGGGCTAGTGACAAGGTTTGCTATAGACTAACCTATAAGGAGACATTCTTAAGATCGTCATGAAAGCGGTCCTGTAGACCCATAGGGCATCTACAAGTTTGATGGGCCAATCTTTCTGGTTTTGGTTCACAGTTTTCTCCAAGATAAGCTTGACTTGTCTATTGGAAACCTCAACTTGCCCACTGGTTTGAGGATGATAAGGTGTGGACAACTTATGAGTTATGGCATACTTTCGCATAAGAGCTTCAAAAGATCTATTGCAAAAGTGAGTGCCATTATCACTGATGATAGCACGAGGGGTTCCGAAGCGTGAAAAAATGTTCTCTTTCAAAGACTTTATGATAACTTTGTTATCATTAGTTTTACAAGGAATGACTTCTACCCACTTGGACACATAATCCGCAGCAACCAATATGTATTGGTTTCCAAATGAATTAGGAAATGGACCCATAAAGTCGATGCCCCAAACATCAAAGAGCTCTATTTCTAGAATTGGGTTGAGGGGCATCATATTTCATTTTGAGATCCTTCCTACCATTTGGCATCTATGGCACGTCTTGCAAAATTCATACGCATCCTTGAACAAAGTGGGCCAATAGAACCTGCTTTGTAGCACTTTTTCAGCAGTCTTGCGGGGACCAAAGTGTCCATCGCATGCAAGTTCGTGACAAAAGGATAGAACACTCTTAACCTCCTCATCGGGAATGCATCTCCTAATAATTTGGTCAGAGCAGTACTTAAAAAGATACGGTTCCTCCCAAAAGAAATACCGAACTTGGGATATGAACCGGTATAAATCATTTTTGGACCAATGAGACGGAGTTTGGTTTGTGACTAAGTAATTCACTATATCAACAAACCAAGATTCCCTAGAGATAGCTAAGAGATTTTCATCAGGAAAATCCTCATTTATGGGTAATTCGTTGCATGAAGAATTAGGGATCCGTGAGAGATGGTCAGCAACGACATTTTCTACGCCTTTCTTGTCTTGAATCTCAAGATCAAATTCTTGAAGAAGGAGGATCCAACGAATGAGTCGGGCCTTGGCATCCTTCTTCATCATGAGGTACCTAAGCGCAGAATGATTGGTGAAAATGGTGGTTTTGGACCATAGTAGGTAGGGACGAAATTTCTCTAAGGCAAACACTACTACCGAGAATTCCTTCTCAGTCGTAGTGTAGTTCAATTGAGCATCTTTGAGAGTCCTACTAGAGTAGTAAATCACATGCTGCTTGTTATCAGTGCGTTGTCCTAGGACAGCGCCTATGGCAAAATTGGAAGCATCGCACATGATTTCAAATGGCTTAGACCAATCCAGTGCAGATATGATTGGTGCAGAAATAAGCTCTCTCTTAAGCTTCACCCAAGAATTTATGCATTCAGCATCGAAAGTGAAGGACACATTCTTAACTAACAGATTAGTCAAGGGCCTAGCAATTTTGCTAAAATCTTTGATAAATTTTCGGTAAAAACCAGTGTGTCCTAAGAAGGATCTAATATCCTTATTGCATGTGGGCATGGGAAGCTTAGCAATAACCTCAATTTTGGCTCTATCCACTTCAATTCCTTTCTTGGAGATTTCATGACCCAAGACAATTTCATGTTTTACCATGAAGTGGCATTTCTCCCAATTCAGTGTCAGATTTTTCTCAGCACAACGTTGGAGGACAAGTTCTAAATGGTGGAGACATTGAGTGAATGATCTCCATAGATGGAGAAATCATCCATAAAGATCTCTAAGAATCGTTCTACCATATCAGAGAAAAGGCTCAACATGTAACGTTGAAACGTTGCTGGGGCATTGCATAAGCCGAAAGGCATTCGACGATAGGCAAATGTCCCAAATGGACATGTGAACGTAGTCTTTTCTTGGTCCTCAGGAACAATAGGGATCTGATTATACCCCGAGTAACCGTCCAAGAAACAGTAATACTCGTGACCCGCCAAACGTTCAAGCATTTGATCAATGAAGGGAAGTGAAAAATGGTCCTTAGAGTTGCAGCATTAAGCTTCCTATAGTCGATGCAAACTCGGATCTTCGTGGGAAGTCGAGTTTGGACCAACTCTTTGTTCTCGTTTTTCACTACGGTGAAATCAGATTTCTTTGGAACCGTGTGGACAGGACTAACCCATTGGTTATCAGAAATAGGATAAATTATCCCATTATCTAAGAGTTTGACAATTTCAGCATGAACAACTTCTTGCATTATAGGGTTTAACCTACGCTGCGGGTCTCTTTTAGGTGTGGCGTCTTCATTGAGATGAATGCGATGTTGAATGATGGTCAGACTTAATCCCTTTATATCGGTCATAGTCCAACCAATGGCTTCCCTATGTTTTCTTAGAATTGCTTTAAGATCTTCTTCTTCCCCGTCATTTAAATGGGAGCCAATGATGATAGGAAAGGTCTCTTGTTCGCCTAGATAGACGTACTTGAGATGCGTAGGTAAGGCTTTCAACTCTAAGAAAGAGGAAGGCTCACTGGAAGGACTAGTCAAATTTGTTGGCTCCATTATTGGTGAAATAGGGTTCGAGGCCCAATTCACATCAGAATCTACAACCTGATCAAGATTAAAGTCGTCAGACTCTAACCCGAAGTCACACTCAGTTTCTAATTCCAATTCTTCCCTATGTTCACTTGTTAAGTTTTCAATTAGGTTGACTTCAAATGTTTGGTCCTTAATATCGCGGGGTTGTTTTCCTAGATTGAAGACATTGACTTCTCTAGTCATGTCCCCAAAGGTTAACTTCATGGACCCATTCCAACAATTGATGATGACATTGGCAGTAGTAAGGAATGGTCGCACTAGGATAACAGGAGTTTGAGCCCTATGATTGGAGTTGGACACATGTTGTGTCTCCAGAACTATGAAATCGACAGGGTAAATGAACTCCCCTACCCGGATCAGGACATCATTAATCTCCCATTTTGGAACTTTTACTGAATGGTCAGCCAGTTGGATGGTGACTCGAGTTGGACTAAGATCGCCCAACCCGAGTTGTTGATAAACTGAGAATGGAAGCAAGTTGATACCTGCCCCCAAGTCAAGAAGTGCGCGACTAATCTCGGCTTGTCCTATTGTGCATGCAATGGTGGGACTACCTGGATCCTTGTACTTGAGAGGGATCGGACCCGATAGTAGCTCAGTAATGTTAGTGGCTAAGAAGACCTTTTTTTGGTACATTAGTCTTTCTCTTCTTGGTGCACATGTCTTTAAGAAACTTAGCATAGGAAGGGACTTGTTGGATGGCATCAAGAAGTGACAGATTTATCTTCACTTGATTAAATATCTCAATTATCTTGTCCATGTGTGAATTTTGCTTGTTATTTTTCAGTCTATTAGGAAATGGTACTATAGGCTGGTGCACCTAACTGGTTGACTTATCTTTTTCAGATTCGTCAGAATTGGAAGGATTTAGATTAGATGAGGTGGATGTTTGATTGTGGTTGTACTGAATGGGATTGGTTGGCGTTGACACTTGATTATCAACTCTCTTTCCTGACCTCAATGTATGAACAACATTACATTGATTTAATGAATGATCCTCAGCCAAATGAGCTTGTTGAGAATTCCTCGGATTGGTTATTGGCTGACTAGGCAGGGTACCCTTCTGTCTCTCATTCTGTGGAGTGACTAGTTGGCTCATTTGAACCTCTAACCTCTGTATAGTTTGCATGAGAGAATCTTGATTTTTCATGTATCTTTCCATGTTTCTTTCAAAATCAGTCATTCTCCTTTCTAGTTGAGGATTCTAGAAGGAGGATTGTGGAGCTTGGTTGGGAAAGTTCTATTGATAGTTTGAAAAGTTAGGTGGATGGTTGGGAGAATTATTATGGAAATTGGAAAAGTTGGGTTGATGATTGGAAGAATTATTGGCATGATGGAAGTGGCTAGCATGATTTGATCGTGAATTGTCATTGTTATTTTGGCTCCATGAGAAATTAGGATGATTTCTCCAGCCAGGATTGTACGTTGGTGCGTAAGGATTATTGTTTGGCCTTGAAAAGGCCGCATTCAACGGTTCATGGTATTGTTGCTAAGCCTGAAACACAGGGCATTCCTCGAACACATGATTCATGGCTTGACAGTAAGTGCAGCCCGGAGTTGAAAATTGGTTTGGGCTGACTTGATTGATTGGACTTGGTTCCTTCATTTCTAGAGCTTCCAGTCTTCTTGCTAGGTTAGCTAACTTAGCCTCATTAGCGATGGATGATTCGATAGAATGGAGACCTCCTTTTGAAGAGATGGAGTTTGGATTCCTAGAGGTCTCACTAGTAGGTTCCCATTGGATGATCTTTTCAGCTAGGTTTTCATACAAATCCCATCCTTCATTTTCATCCTTCTGCAAGAATCCCCCTTGGCACATACTTTCTAAGAAGGTTTTGGTGGAATAGTCTAAATCGTCATAAAGAATTTGATATTGTCGCCATTTCTCTATTCCATGATGTGGACATTGGACAAGGAGGTCTTTAAAGCATTCAAAGTACCTCCAAACGGTTCACTCGGTTCTTACTTGAATTGCATGATTGTCTTCCTAATGAGAGCGGTCTTATGAATTGGATAGAATTTCTTCAAGAAGACCTTGATGAAACCATCCCAAGATGTGATAGAACCGGCCGCTAAGCTGTAAAGCCATTTCTTTGCTAGGTCCTTAAGAGCGAAAGGGACAAATCTCAACCTAATAGCATCGTCTACAAGGTGTGGGATTTTCATCATTAGACATACTTCCTCAAATTCTCTTATGAAGAAGTAAGCATCTTCGGACTCTAAGCCATGAAACTTGGGGAGTGTGTTGATGAATTGAGGCTTGAGCTCAAAATTGTATTCACCAACCGATGGAAGTAGAATGCAAGATGGAAGTGAGGTTTTAATGGGGTAGAACCTATCCTGCAATGATGTTGATTGAGCCATTACTGGATCTGGTCTTGGTTCAAACTTGGGTGGTGATGTGTTTCTAGTCAACCTAGATGAATTAGGGTCTCTTGACCATACTTGCATACACAAACACAATCACAATCACAAACAAGTTTGCCAACAGTCAACAAGAGTAATCAACCAAGCCTAATCTAAGGTAACCTCGACATAGACAACTCCTAACTGGTTGATTGTCCACAGGAGGTATAATGTAGACTTTAACCACAAGCTAATCAGCCAGGTCAAGGCAAGATTGGTGGGAGGTTATCCGTCAAAGACGTTCCTTAATTAAGTAACCACCAACCTTCGGGCTTTCGGCCCTCAATCCCCTTCCTAAACACTGATTTGGCAGGAGTCAAATTTCAACACCTTCTCCCTTAGGATAATCTCCTAGTGAGTTCGAGATGTCTCTAAGGCCAACGTCTATCAGATTTTACTTAGGCTTAGGTTGTGCGTACTTAGAGATGGTTTGTGGGCTAAGGAAGGGTAATGACTTTCCCACCTTATCTTAAATTAGGTTTTGCCCTTAGAGTTAATTGTGCAAAGTATGCAAGATATAGAAAAGTAGCATTCAAAAGCAAATATCATCCAAGAATGTTTCCTAAACTATATGCTATGCATACGTACCTTCTCTCCAGCTCTCTTCAACAGTAATTGTAAAATAAACGTAATTAGACAAATACCTAGATTGCAAGTCTAAACGTTTTTTAAGCAATTAACAATCACTCAAATTACTGCTGGATTAAAACGGGGATGGTGGATAGCAGAAATAGCAAGAGTATAATGTACAAAAACTTAATTTTTTTGCGAGCAATATGTCCTGCAAAAAAGTGTTTTAGTAGTCCATTGAAATTTTTAACTTTTACAATGCAATTTCTTGAAATTCTGTTTCCTACTTTCGAGAGTAGGGGCACAGAATTTGCAAGTCTTCTCTTGCAAAGCTTGAATGTTAGATCTGAATCTTCAAGTCCCTGAAACAACACACCAAACTTGTTAAAAATCAAATACACCGTTCCCTCCCCGGCAACGGCACCAAAAATTGATTGCTAAAAATGAAAGAACAATCAAAGAGTTAAGAAATTACCGTGTAGCTTGTGGCTAAGGGTCGTGTCCACGGAAGGAATGCGATGAAAACTTTTCAGTGTTTCGTTTAATAACAAAGAATTGTGCTCATTTTTTAATTGAAAAGAGAATGGAAAGAAGGGGATGATTAAAAGAGAAATTGCAATTTTGGAGAAGACTTTGGAGAAGGTGATTAAAATAAACTTTGAAAATTGTTTGGTTGTTTTTAAATATAAGAAGGAGAAATTCTGGGCTCATTATCTCACTACTCAACCGTTTATTCTTCTATTGAAATCCTAAGTGCCTCAACTTGATCATAGGCAAAACTTAAGGTTGACTTTAGAAAGTTTGAAGTAAAGCACATAAGATGGTTGAAAAAGTTCACTCTTTTCTTTAAGAAATCATTTTGAATCGAATGTTAAATCGTCAAGCGCGAAGAAGCGAGTATAAAATAAAAACAGTTCAAGAAACGTTCTTAAAAGAAGTAGGAGTTTAAAGATCCAAACCCATCCTCATGTGCCTTCAAGAGCACTTTCAAGAAGAAAGTCTTTAAGTTAGGCATGCAAATGATTCATTGGGTCTTTTTTCACGAAAATTAGAAAAGAAGAAGAATTGGAGAGAGGTACAATAGTAAGCCCAGAAAATCGATTTAGCTACTCATGAAAAACAAAGAAGAAGGCAAGTAAATAACGCAAGACATATCGTAATATGAGTGAAACAAAATGTGGCTCGATTCTTGTATTGATGTCACTTCAATCTTCAAGTACAAGCACTCAATTCCTCTCTCTCACAAGTATTTGTACTGGACTACAAATTGCAAAACAAGAATACAACTTTTGTACTATCTAATAAAGAGCCTAAATCCTTAGAAAAATAACAAAAAATTCTAATCCTAGTCTTCGTTCCTTTTTGCTCTGTTGAAACTAGTATTTATAGGAAAAAACCAAGGGGGGATCCCGGGAAGATTGGGGGAGCAAACGCTCCCCCAACTGACACCAAACGGCCGCGGAAACGCGGCTAGTGCCGCATTTTCGCGGCCCTGGTGTGGCTAGTTGGCCACACCCAGTTGGCTGGCTCTCCTGGTTTGGTGATTCTCCTGTATCTTCTTTTGGTTTTCTCGTTTCTGCTCCAGGATTTGACGAAATAGCCTTCGATTGTTGGCTTCAACCGTTTGATTTGAGAGGATTCTTTTCAACCAATTTTTAACCTCTCTGATATGCCAAGATTTTGCCCTGATTCCTTGATTTCGAATTTATTCTGAATTAAATCAGAATTTGGTGGGCTTTTGGGCTTGTTTCTCATTCCTTTCTTTTAGCAATTGGGCCTACATTAAACAAAGAAGAAGAAGACTTGTTAATAGGATTTATTAGCTAAAAAGTATGGTAAGGTGACAATGTATATGCAATATATGTGACTAATCAACTATACTAGTTACATTGCTTTCACGTGCATCAAGAGGATCCAAGTCGATCCGGGGTCTACTCTCAGCATCATCCCGAAGAGACTTCTCTAATTCTTGGGCATCCTGCTAAACAGCACGTCGACCACTACTACAACCATCTATGGCTTCAACACTGGGAGTAGACACCCTCAGGGCAAGATTCGTCTCCAATGCCAAATTGAAGACTAAAATTAGAGGTGACGTGCTACATCATCGACACTGATACATCTTATAATCTCTTGCTTGGACGACTGTGGATCTATGCCAATGGGATCATCCCCTCCACATTGACCAGAACTTCAAATACGTGGGAGATGATGTTGTGGTTCGAATAGTATTCACTAAAATGTAACCATTCAAAGGAGTGTAGAATTACTTCACTGATTATCTGCTCTACTAGGAGAATAACAAGCCAGTGAAGCAATCATTGCTCGATAACATCGACAGTGGCAGTAAGGCGGACTCAGAATCAGAAGATGTGTCGGCTACCTTTAGTATAGAACCAATTGTTGCATATCTAGATGATCTTGATTGTAATAATCTCAATGAAAATAAGGGCGAGTGGGTCCTTAATGAGAATGTTGCTTTTGATTACTCTTTGTGTTTTGAGGATATATTTAAATCTGTCGATATTAGTTCCTTGCACATACCCTTACCCATCTAGGAGATGGCATGCATGCATATGGAGGACAATGAAGGGTCTGTCTTCATTGTCTCACCTTTTAAAAGGACCAATCACCGATTATATTCCGCAGAGGCCGAGCTTGGGCCACAACATCTAGAGATTCAGATGATGACTTGAAACCCTCAATGTTTTTTCATTATGCGCCATCAGCATACCACATGATGAAAAGAATAGGGTACAGTTTGAATCATGGCAATGGTTTGAATTTTGAGAAAGGGCGGCGCATACCTTTGCAACCTTTCATACAGGAAGAAAAACCAGCCAACTATTATGACAACACACGTAAGAGGTTGGGATATGTCACTCCGCCTCCCTAGTCAAAATTAGAGTCTGACGAGTCCCTACCATCACAATCATCAGACTCGTCCAGTTGGGACTCTGATATTAGCGTGGGGGTAGTCTTCAAAAAGCTCTTTGCCAACATGACATTTATCAGTCAGGCGGAGCCAGATGAAGACGTTGAGCCACTTGATACTGATCGATGGGCTCAACAACTTGATCTTCAATGGGAGAAGAATTTGAACAGCGCGAACCTCCTACCAAAGATAAGGTGATCCAAGTCGATGTGGGTGATCAAGCACACCTAAAGCTCATTTCCATAGGTGAAAGTCTATCGCCAGCAGAGAATCAAGATCTCATATCTCTCATATGAGAGTATATTGATGTTTATGCTTGGAGCTATGAAGACATGTCTGGCCTCGATCCTCAGGCGGCTATGCATCGTCTCAACATCAAATCGAATGTCAAGCCAGTTAAACAACAACAATGATGGTTTCAACCCGATATCATGTAAGCAATCGAAACTGAAGTTCATAAACTCATCAAATGCGGCTTCATTCGATAGGAACATCACCCAAACTAGGTTGCTAATATTGTTCCTGTGCTCAAGAAAATTGAAAAGATCAGAATTTGCATTGACTTTCGTGTCTCAATGCAGCCTGTCCTAAGGACGAATTTTTGTTGCCCATCACTGATGTCGTGATTGACAATACATGTGGCTTTAAAAGGATGTCCATGATGAATAACTTTTCAGGGTACAATCAAATTAAGATGCACCCGAATGATAAGAAACATACATTATTCAGAACGTCATTAGGGGTATACTATTATACAGTAATGCCATTCGGATTGAAGAATGCGGGTGCAACTTACCTATGTGCCATGAGCATAATTCTCCGTTATCATCTACAAAAAATGGTAGAATGCTATGTTGATGACATTGCAGTTAAGACTCGCAATAGAAGCAACCATCTAGATGACCTGAGAATCGTGTTCGACATCATGCGGGTTAACCAGCTAAAGATGAACCCGACCAAGTCATTCTTGGGAGTGTCGAGACATTCCTTGGATTCATTGTTACATCTAAAGAAATTCACCTTGATCCTGACAAAGTCAAAGCCATTCAAGGCATGCAACCTCCGAGGACCCTCAAAGAGCTTATAGGTCTATAAGGTAGACTCACCTACATCCGAAGATTCATCGAAATCTTTCGGGTTATTGCCAACCGTTCACACGGTTAATGAAGAAAAATGTCTCCTTCGTATGGGATGAAGCTTGCCAAAAAGGTTCGAAGATATCAAAGAATACCTCACCAATCCTCCAGTCCAACTAGCTTCCATTTCAGAAAAATCAAACTTGCTCTATGTATGAGCTATGGACCACTCCTTGGATGCTCTTCTGGCACAGAAGAATGATGAAGGCTGCGAAAAAGCCATCTACTACCTGAGCAGAACTCTGATCGGAGCTGAATCTTGATAACAACCCTGTCTAGAAGGGGTGCCTAGCTCTTGTCTTCGCTATCCAGAAGACACGACAATGCTTGATTAGTTAAACCATATATGTCATCTTAAGAGTCAATTTCCTAGCATTCTCATGACGAAGCCAGAGTCCTTGAACTCAACTGGCTAATTGGGCCATTCTGCTGTCTCAATACGACATGACTTTCGTCCCCCAAAAGGTGATCAAAGTCAAGCTCTCGCAGATTTTCTGGCAACCTATCCAGTTTTGAAAACTTCAAACCTACACACGGACATTCCGAACAAGTTTATCGAAGCTCATATGACCTCAGGAGATAATGTGTGGTAGATATTCTTCAATGGTGCATCAAGAACAGGTCTTACATGCAAGATCATTACGGGAGTGGGGGTTGTATTTACTGACCAGAGAATCATGTTTTCCTTGTGCGTTCTTACTGACGGAACCTTGCTTCAACAATATGACTGAGTACAATGCTTTGATCATTGGCCTCCGACTCACCCAACATATGGAAGTACAATACCTTGAAGCTTATAGTGACTCCAAATTGATTGTCAATCAAGTCAAAAGAGAGTATGAGGTCTGTCATGAAAACCTAATACCTTATCACCATATAGCCATTAAATTGGCCAACTCATTTTATGGCTTCTATATTAACCATATGTCTCGCCTCTTGAATACAAAGGCAGATGCTTTAGCTGCGCTCGCGGCTACATTAGCCTTGTCAGCAGATCCCACTTATCATCTCATGGTGGCTACTTGTCATCTCTTTTGTCTGAAGTATGGTTTAGAGATTAGCGAAGTTCATACAACCTCGACAAACTTCAAACTAAGGGACTAGCGATTTTCGATCATCGACTATGCCTTGTATAGCATACTGCCCGATGATCCCAAGGAAGCGGTTACTGTTCAATGAGGATCTACTCGGTTCTACTATGATGCAGTGGTAAAGACATTGTATTGCCGCTCATATGATGGTATACTTCTTCATTATCTATCCAATTCGGAAGCATGAGAAGTACTTAAAGAGGCCCATGATGACATATGTGGAGCTTATTAAGCAGATCTAAAGCTCAAGGATCGACTATACCGACTCGGTTATTATTGGCCAACCATGATCGTTGATGTTGTTGAATATGCGAGAAGGTGTAAGGCGTGTCAAATTCATGCGGATTTTATACACCAACCCCGGAGCTGCTCCATCCTATAGTCGCTTCATGGTCGTTCGAAGCATGGGAAATTGATGTTGTATAACCTATCTGTCCTCCATTGGCAAAAACTCATCAGTTCATTCTTACAATAATAGATTACTTCTCAAAATGAACAGAAGCTGCACTGCTCATTGAAGTTAAAATCTCTAACATGGTTAACTTCATCAAACATCATATCATCCACCGATTTGGTGTCTCCAGGCGGATCTTTCACGACAATGGTCCCCATTTTGTAAGTCAATCATTCTATTAGTTCTGTGATAAGTACCAAATTCAGAATGTGATTTCAACTACTTACAACTGTACCGCCAACGGGTTAGCAAAGGCATTCAATAAGACAATCATCAAGCTCCTCAAAAAGTTTATTTTTTCAAGCAAACGAGACTGGAACGAGAGGCTCAGTAAATGTCTTAGGCCCATCGAACAACGGTCAGAATGCCTACAGGCAATACGCCTTTTTCTCTAGTTTACGGGAGTGAAGCAGTCATACCTCTAGGGTACAAATACCATCATTTTAGTTGCTCTAGTAATGAAGATAACAGAAGAAGATAATGATCGATTACATCTTCAAGAGCTAGAAGCATTGGATGAGAAGTGACTACAAGCTCAACATCGCATTGAGTTGTACCAAGTTCGAATCTCGAAGGCCTTCAATAAAAAGGTCAAGGAGAGAGTCGTTAAGAAATGAGATTTGGTTTTAGCTGTCTGGCGACCTATGACCATGACATATAAGACCAAGGGCAAATTCCAACCTAAGTGGGAAGGACCCTTCATAGTGGAGACAGTTTACTCGAAAGGAGCATACTACCTTGCGAATTCAAATGGCGACACGCTTTTGATACCAATTAATGACAAGTTCTTGAAAAAGTACTATCCCTAATCATGTTAACACCATATCTCTGATCAAAAAAGTACTGTACATGATCATGTTAACATTAAACCTCTGATCATTAAGATAAACTTCTCTGACTTTTTCTTCTCCAAGGAAGCCCTTTCCTTAAACGAAATCAATTTCATCTTCACTTTCGAGACTCTGGTCGATATCGAGCTGTTATAATATATGATGTTGACACTGGAGATAAGACAAAGTAAAATTTTCAATTTTAACTTGGTCACTCTTCTCATTTAGAAGATTAGGTCATATTTTGAAGTCAAGCATGCTTAAATAGCGATTTTAGGCACTCTTCTTCCCGATCATTCCTCTCGAAGAATAGGTCATATTTTAAAGTTGAGCATTCTTAAACAATGATTTTAGGCAGTCTTTTTTCTGATCATTCATCTTGAAGAATAGGTTATATTTTGAAGTCGAGCATGCGTAAATAGCAATTTTAGACACTCTTCTTTATGATCATTTCTCTCAAAGAATTGGTCATATTTTAAAGTCGAGCATGCTTAAATAGCAATTTTAGGCACTCTTCTTTCTGATTATTCCTCCCCATCCAAAAAGATGGTCATCGTTCAATATGTAATTGATCGGCCGCCAATAGTACATATTTATCATCATATTCTCATATTATTTTATTTAATAAACTCTATTATTTAATTATCTTTTTGTCTAATTTTTTGTAGGGCCTTTTCTAAATGAAAGAGGAGAGAAAACGAGACCAAAAGTCTACTAAAATTTAGATTAAATCAAAATCAAGGATAAGGCAAATGTTCAGCTGAAGATTAAAGCAAATCAGGGAGATAACACCAAATGAAAACCGATTAAATTTAGATTTTTATGAATCCATTTCGGTTAGCTAAAGATCAACACTGATATCATGAAATCCGTAGCTCAAATCGAGAAACCAGATAGATAAACGGATAAAACATCAAACCGGGACCTACACCCCCCGGATCTGGCCGTCTAGCCACAAAAATGCCACAAATTCACCACATTTTTTTTACAGATCTACCGCATTTCAGTTGAGATACGGGGAGTGTTTGCTCCCCTATCTTCAGACACTCTCCCCCGTTGTGTTTTTGCTATAAATAAATGCAAATTCTAAGGCCAGATGGAATGATTAGGCAGAGATAGATTCTGAGGCCAGTTTTTATTGTAGTTTAGTTTACATTTTTATTTTTAATATAATTTTCAGTTTTTATTTATGTAATTCAGAGGAGATCAGAGTTTCATTGGAGAATGAGAGTAAAGCTTATATTGAGAGTGACACTGGTGTAAGTTGTTCTTCTCTTCTTTTATTGTTACCACATTGAATCAAAGTTATAATTTTTATAATCTTCTTTGTTTTTGTGTTCATCCTTTTCTTTTTACTTCTCTTCTTTGGTACCAATTGCAATCCAAGTGCGTCTTGTAGCATCGAAAGAGTCTTGCCTTTGCGAGTGCTACTGATAGCTCATGACGAAGGATTCTAGTCTCATTCTGTATCATTTCATACTTGCATCATCTTGATGATGTAATGTGAAAGATACGGGTATCAACTCTTATGGGCTATGCGCTGATCCCTTCACTTCAAGGTAACATCGTAGGATTCAAGGTAAGCATTTGGCAAAAGGAGGTAAGTATTTCTTTTAGGTTTTCTTATTTTCTTTTAATCCTTTAGTTTAAATCACTTTCAATCACCAACTCTTTTCTTTACTCTTTTCATTTGTTTTCTTAAACTAAGTTTTCTAATTTCTAAAATCATCATGTCCTTCTATCTACCACCTTCACAAATTAACATAGTTTTTTTTTCTTTCTAAAGAACAAAGAAGAACTTTAACCATTTTTAGGGAACTAAAAGAGAACTTACTAAAAGCTTCTATCGCAAGTCCCTCTTTGTGGATCACGACCTGCATAGTCACTTGCTATCGCGATAGCATTGAATAACTTGCACTCTTTATTCTGTATTTCTATGTTTTGTGCAGGTTTTTACTCAATCAAATTTTGGCGTCGTTGCTGGGGAGGGATGGTAAGTAACTCTTTTTAATTTACTCAATCAAATTTTAGACTTACATTTCGGCACTTGTCAATTTCATTACAATTTCTATTTATTGTTGAAGAGTCCTAGAGCAAATGTATGTGTGCTTAACATTAAATATAAGGTTCATTCTTATATGAAATATTGCTTGAGTGTTACTTTTTTGTTATATACTTGTACACTACACTAAATAAATTAAGGGCTTGTCCTATAAACAAGATAAGATGGGTGTAACTGTCCCAGTATAATAAATCCTCAAATTACATCACATCCCCTTACACCGACCAATTATTAAAATCATTTCTAATTTCTTAAAAATTTCAGCAACACCTCCTTTGTAATTACTGGTCGGATATGATATCCAATACAAATATGATAATTTCGGCTAACATCAACCTACTTATTCTCAATCCAATCATATAACTGAATTCAAAATCATCCAGGCAATCATGAAGATATTTCGGCTTGGCATCGCCTACTTATGGAGAAACATAACAACATAAGCTTTAGAGCTTCCCCCTCGACATCCATAGAATTTAAGAAATGATAAATTACGATTTCTCATGATCATCATATTGATAATACACTTCTTGTTATCACAACCCAATATAGATATCTCAACTATCAACTTGAAATGAAACCACTACAACGGTTATATATATATATATATATATATATATATATATATATATATATATATATATATATATATATATATATATATATATATATATATATATATATATATATATATATATATATATATATATATATAGACACACACACACACACAAGATTACTCATCTGTCCCAAGACCCACATGTATCATCCACAACGCAAATGTTCCAAAGTACAAGGATTGGATTGATTCAGAACGAACCCTGCGCAGCATAACCCTGACCTCTGCCTCCAAGCAACCTGCAATATACCAGTCTGTGAGAGGGTGAGCTCGACAGCTCAGTAAGTAAGGTAGGGATAAATCAAGAAATGATAAAATCTCAAAGAGAGTATGAATATTCATGCAATAAGAAAAATCTGAAACAGTAAGAAGACAAAGATTCAGAGGCATCCCATAGTTTAAAAGTCAAGACCCCAGTCTCTAAATTTCTGAGGATGATCGGACTCTTATGATCGTACTCCCCAATTTCTTTCTTAGATTTTCATCTTTCCGTGTGATAAGGTCTATGAGTTACATAACAATTTTCTCGTCTTATGTGTACATAGTGTGTATTATCCACGTGCCTTGTATTCCATGCTACAATACACCAACCACCATAGTTATGCCATGAACCTAGTTTATGCCTTCAGATAACACATACATCACAAGAATACTTATATAACATATAATCATATCATACTTCTCATAATAAAATATCACATCACACTTCAAGTAAATCATGGATTTAACCTGTATACTTTCACACAATTTACAGTATTTCATTTCAATCAGCTAAATCTGTATTCTGACTTTTCACTATTATATATATGATAACACCTCCAACATACCCCTAGTGTCACACACACACACACACACATATGTATCACACATAGCCATTCATTCTTAATCATTTGTAAGGATGCAATTATATGTATATCATAGCACCGTCTGCGCACTCCGCCCGTGCCATACAGGTCCCTTCCTCCCAATATGATATATAGCACCGTCTTCGCACTCCACCCGTGCCATACGGGTCCCTTCCTCCAGATATATATATATATATATATATATATATATATATATATATATATATATATATATATATATATATATATATATATATATATATATATATATATATATAGCACCGTCTTCGCACTCCGCCCGTGCAATACGAGTTCCTTCCTCCGTAACACAATGTGTACATATATAATAGCACAATATCAGCGCATCCAACTCCATAAGATTCATACATCATGCACACCATTTCTTATATAAAAGCAATCATATTCTCAATTAATATTTATCTGTTAGATTGTAGTCTTATAAGAATATTCACACAAATTGCTTAATCAGAACATGCCACCCATATATATTATGTGTATAAATCAAGTGATATACACCCATCATATTCATATCAATCATAATGATTTCTATTCAGTAATGCACATGTCAATGCCCTTATACACCATATTCCAAAATTCTATATTAAATGCAACACTTTTTACACAAGATTGTGTTCAGTTCTAAGCCTGCCTTACTATCCCTTTCATGGTGAACATGAATTAATTATTGGTTCAGTGTCTAATACTCGCAAGACTACCCACATTTAGTGTAAGTACTAATTTACCGCAATAAACCCTCTTTCGACCATTAGATGGTGAAGCTATCCCTTTTTCCTGGTAACCTTGTATATGTGTGTAAATATATAATATAGGTACTTTCTATGTGATGCTCTAAATAGATTTGAATCGAAGAACGACCATGTTCACATGGTTTTACATATACATAACGATCAGGTAGGACATATGTATATATGTCGAATGCCCATATTTCCCACTTTCAAATCTTCTTTTACGGGATTTCTAAACATCCATTATTACGCCCACTTAATTTGGTCATCATCTCAGATAATCGGTTTATCCCCTTTAACTAGAATAATTTGAAACACCACAATTACTGTTTAACCCATGGCGTATTTCAAGACATTATACTCAAAAGAAAGGGGACTTAATAAGAATTGAGAAGATATAATACATATGATTGAAAGTAATCATTTCAAGTATGTCTTAAGCTTGGTTACCTTATGGGGCATACACTATCTGTATGCAAAAGTATTACTTGCTCGAAGATCCTGGCTAGACGGATGGGTAAGTTGAGACTATTTGGAGAAGCGAATGCCTCACACATGCAAGTAAATTGGAATACAACTTTCTTGATTTAACGTACCAGTTAATAAGGCCCAACAATCCGTTATTACTTAAATTTCTTTGACACGATGTAAATAGTGTGGTCGCAATCAAGGTTATATATATCTATAACAACTATTCTCCCTTATTCATGGATTGAGTTGAGACTATTTGGATTCCCGCCAGTACTGATCTTGATACTGCCAATTCTATCACTCTGATTTCCCAATCCTTGATATTACATAAGAAAATCTTTCCTTTCAATTAGAATTCATGTTCACTCATCCATTAGTCTACTGTTAATATAATTTAGTGCTGGCCGTTAACTTGTCCATTTATCAGTTAATTACAATTGATCGGACTATCATCCTCACCAGTAACTTTCGGCATTCCAGAAATTTCCACTGACTATATGCCAATAAATACTCTATTCATAGTCCAGTTTACTAGGCCACAGAAGGAATTATGTGTTAGGGTGAAATATGTCTTTTGGAGCCCACAACACAATAATTCCCTATTTCTAGTAAAGTTAAGGCAAATTTGAGTCTGAGGATAATTGCCCACAAACCGAGTGTACTTGCAACACCGTTTATGAGACATTATTATAAGGGGGGTCAATACTTTAATAAACAGGTAGGATATACCCGTGTTCATAACATGCGTTACTGAAGAAAAGTGTTTAGTTCTATACTCAGTACAACGTGACTACATATAAATTCAATAACTTTCCCATAGATCCCACCTAAATATGTTTCATCGGATCTGACCTCCCTAACAATCGAAGATGATTTTATCGTAACTCCTATTTTTGATATTAGAATGAGACACAGAGACTTATCATTAAAATTTAGACTTACTGATCTTTCTAACGATATATTACATGACCAGCTTAATTCGCACGAACAGTCCTAATAAACAAAAATCTATTAGACATCCAAAAATTTTGCAACTTGGTACTTTCGACTAGTTGTTATATTTCAGTGATAATTCCTAGCACAGACCTTTGATTAGGACACCGTAAGTGCAGTTGGAAAGTAGACTCTATTTGCTTTCCAACGGTATATCACATGACCTATTTCCTTTTAAGTATCCTTACGAAAGAAACCCCAAGTTTCAAGTTTCTGATCTGGACAGACTTTAACAGCTTTGTATTACTATTTCAAAGGTGCTTTGAACTAAACAAATTCTCAACTTTTCCTTTTATTTCCTCATCTAAATTAGATCATAAGTAAGTCATGAACTTAAGTATTTAGACTTTTGATCACGAGCAATTTTTATAAGAATATTCATAGTTTGATCACTACTTGATTTATCACTATCCCCCCTTTAAGCCACCTCCAACTTCATAGTTTAAATCATATCATAAAAATTTTCTTTTTATCTCACTACATCACCAAGATCAAATTTTGATTTGATTTCATAGTTATTATGTAAGAATGGCAAGAGGCTCAACCATCACAAGTGTAAGAAGCTTTAAGAATCTCAATCTACACTAATTGTTAGGAGAGATTTATAACTTGATCTCCCCCATTTGTAACGATCCCCGAATTTATTATACTAATTTGACCCTTAGGATTAATCTTGTCTTCTAATAATACATTGATCGTTACTTGAACTTTTAATATAATGCCACTCAAATTTTGGCTTAACCTCGCCTACTTAAAGATAACCAATACCAACCTCAAATTTCACAAGACATAATCATATACATAATACAAAAGAGTATGCTTCTTGATAAAATTAAACCAACTCAAAACCATAACCCTTCTTTGAACACTATGCTTTCACATAGGGTATTAGTTTGTTGCCAAAGGCTAGGTTGCATATTATTACAAAGGAGTTACATAACCACAAGAAAAGTTCTACTATAAGATAAGAAATAGCAACACCTAGCAAGTTCATCATACATTAGTCCAATAATTCTTTTAAGAATTTGGTTCAATCTAGGAGGGAACACATATTGCTCAAAATTTAATCTCACATATCTCTCAAATGAAAGTTTCATCATTATCAAAGTAAAATGTGAGGTTGAAAATTTTTTTTTTAAAGGCTTGAGATCTAAACCAAATCTGAAAATTTATAGACTCCATTACATGATGTACCCTATCATGCCACCTCTTTACCCATCAATTATATGCAACTAGGTTTACTCATAAATCTCAAGATCAAGGTTTGACCACTACATACTTTAATAGGTCCTGAAATTTCAAGGAAAATTTGTATGAATAGCTCAAGGGAAAAATTCCACTCAAATCAAGAGATCAAGATTTAGGGATTTCAAAAGATGAAATTTGAGAAATAAGAAGAGGGGAAACCCACTCACCAACATCCGAACCTGACCCTCCGCCTAGCCGGCTGCCACCTGGCCGGCCGCCGGTGTCGCCGCGGCTCTGGCCGCGGCCTCGGCCGCGCCTAGCCGCGGCCCCGGCCCCGGCCCTGGTCGCGCCTGGCCGCGCCCACGGCCCTCTGGCCGTGGCCTGCCCTGAGAGAGAGAGAGAGAGAGAGAGAGAGAGGAGAAGAGAGAGTTATTAGGGAAATTTGCCACCTCATTCACCTATTTCCCATGCACTTTCCCATTTTGCCACATTACCCCTCTCATTCCAAAGTTGCCCAAACTCTTGCCACCTCTTGCCCACTAGCTAACTTAGGACATTAAATATTTGTGTAAAATTTGTGGGGAGGGTTAATGTACATGGTAGAAATACAACTACATGATGATGTGTATATAATATATGTATTCACTCATTTCAAAGCATATATATATACCAATTATTTTATACACAAAATTAATACTCATCAAATTTTATTTCACTTCTCACTAATAATCATCTCTAATTATTTGTTTAATACTTCAAATCTCAAAATTAGGATATTAAATCAGAATTTAATAATCCGGATGTTACAATGGAGAAGTCATTACCCTCCCATAGCCCACAAACAATCTTCTCACTCACTAACCAAAGCTTAACTTAAAACTGAGTAGACGTTGACCCTAGCGACTTCTTGGACTTAATATGAGACTGACCTAAGGGGAAATTGATTAGAATTTGACTCTTGTCAAATCGTGGTCAAAAGTTGGGGATTGAGAGGCAAAACCTTGAAGAACAATGGTTTGGTATAATTAGGCCCGTTGCTTAGACACGGATACCTCCCACTGGTCTTGCCTCTGCCTGGCCGATTAATTTGTGATCAGATTCTGCAATATATCCCTGTGTGGACAGTCTAACCAGTTAAGAGTCATCTAGGTCTAAGGTCTACCCTAACTTAGGCTAGATTTTTTTTATTTGTTTGTTTGTTTTTATTTTTGACATCTTTGTGATATGGATTACAACTATTCACACCGGCCTCTTTTGACTCGGATACTACTAACCCGGCATATTATAACTTTAACCAACAAAGTATGCCAGATGAGTCTTATCGAATCAATATATGCCCCAGTCCCAATATTATGAAAAAGAATAGAACAATCATCACTACTTTTCATAGAGTCAATGGGGATACTACTCCCTCGAGTCATATTATCAACCATAATTTCAACATTCAGCTTCAAATTTTTCTAGTCATGATCAACCCATAAAAGAAAAATCTGAGTTGACTAAGAGTATATAAGTCATGATTGAGTCCCAATAATAAAAACTGAAAATGATAAACTTATACTTCCCATAAGACTGCCAAATCGAAGATCCTTGTTCCATTTTTCAAGTCCCACAATAAGAAGAAGAACCTATGGACTTAGATAAGAGTATGAAAAACCTAATTCAGTCTGAAAATTATTTTTCCTAATCTCTTAATAGGTTAGAAGTACAAATGAGTCATTTGATAAACATAGTGAAAGTTAGAAATGAGAAAACTCCACCTAACACATGTTCACCATTCCCGATTGCCCTATCTATATTGTTAGGAACGAAGAATCTTGATGTCTTGGAGACTTTAACCAAGAGTCAATTTCATCACACAAACTTGAACTTGACCAATTTCAAATCTTGGATAAATTGGCAAGTTTTCTATTCAATGAGATTGAACTTGATTATGAATGTGAACCCAATCCCCAACCTTGTGATTCAGTTCCCATTTTTGAATCTATGTTGAATCTGATATCCTTAACTGATTTGGACTCATTTCTCGAGCCGACATTGATTCCCGTATTCATAGATCTTGAAACTGAATCACTTATTTTGGAAAGTCACATTCCATTGATAGGAAAAGAATGTGAAATTAAATTTTTTGATTTGGACTCAACTCTTGAACCAAAACTGACTCTCAAACCCAAAATTGATTTTCCTAAGTTAGTAATGGTTCCCGAACTTATCACTCTTGAACCCAAGTTAACCAATCCACCAAATCACATTCTTTTGTTGGACATAGATATAGACTATAATAATTAAATGATGATTTTTCAAGATTGGTCATATGAAGGAGATAATTTTGGATCGAGCCAAACTTGCATAGAAAAATACAGAGCTTAGGAATAGTGCTAGGTCTTCAATGCTACCGATATAGCAAGTGGCTATGTAGATCGTGATTCATAGGGAGGAACCGCGATGGAAGCAATTAAGTAAGTTCTTTCTTTTAATTTACAAAAACCAGTTTAAAAGTCTTCTTTGTTTTTAAAAGAAAAAGAAAATAAAGTTATGTTAAGTTAGACAGATGTGGAAGATAGAAGATGATTTGAAATCATTTTTAATTAAAAGAGTTTTTAAGTTAAAAAAAGAAAGAGAAGAATAAGAAATATAAAAGAAAAATGTTGTTTTTAGATTTATGATTCTAAACTAATAAAACGAAAAAAACAAAAGAGAACTTACCTCTGTTTTTGAATCGTATTGAAGAATAATCTTAAAATAAAGTGAAGCAGTAGAAAAGATTAAATGAAAGCAGAGCTTCGGCTAGATCGAAAACAATGAAGAAAAATGAGAAACTTTCATTGATTGTCACCTTCAAATAAGCTCTTGGGAAAGGATTAGAATAGTATTACTCTACAATAACTCTTCCTTTCTTTTAATCATGTAACTCTTACATTATAAAAAGAAAGAAGAAAACTAAACTAAAAGAAATAACGTAACTCTAACTCTCTGCTAGAGTAGTGCTCGTTCTCAGTCGAATTTGCAGGTATTTATAGGCACAAATGCAAGGGGAGAGGAGTGAACAGATAGGGGATCAAATGCTTCTCCTAATTCAAATAATCAGCCATGAAAATGCGGCTTGGGCTACGTTTCGCGGCCAGATCCTGGTAATTAAGCCAGAGTTTGGGGGCGCTCCTCTGTTGATCTTCGTTCTATCCTTTTATCCACTTAGAATTTCAGATTCTGCTTTGAATTTGATGATACATCTTTTTATCCTCAGTGAAACTAATTAGGCTTTCAAAACATCCATTTTTATTTGAATTTCACTTGATATTATCTTATCTAATATACCCAGTCTTTAGATAAGATTATTTCTAGAACTTCTGAATTTGAATTGATACCCGTTGATTTGAACTTTTAGATTTAATTGAATAGGATTTATGCTTATCTTCTCCCTATCATATCCAGCATGAATTTAGACATTAAGACAAGTAAGTTGTAGAAAATATTACATAATAAATGTAGAAATATAGTAACAATTATGCAATATATGTGTCCAAACAAACCCCTACACTTATCTTTTGCTCATCCTCGAGCAAAACAAATAGAAAAGATAAACTAAACTGACCTTAACCTAACTCACGTTCGGAGGAATCACAGTTGCACTTAGCACGTGCAATAAGCCGTTAAACCTCTGGGTTACCCCAGAGGACGAGTTTTGCCTCGTGAGGGTTTTTAATGGATTGCACCCACAAAATACATAAATAAAGAAAAACAGAGTGTTAGTATTTTTGAAAACGCATTTTGAATGAAAAAATATTTGAAGTATTAATTTAAAAATTCAAGTAATCTATTAGTCATAGGATTATCAAAACTTAGTCATTCCTAAACTTAGTTTTATTTAAAAACTTATTAATAATCAAGGTAAGGATTAAAATTATATTTCTCACCTAGTCTATTATTTTACCCAAATTCAAATGCACTTTGTGACTGTGAAAATTTGACTCGGGATTCTTCAACTCTAACACTTATGCCTTATTATTATTTTTATTATTTTTTTATGTTTTATTTTTGGTGATAATATCCCTTAGCTCTATTCGGCTTTCTAATTTGCCCACGTAATGAGCCTTAGTCGGTGACTCCCAAACCGGACGGTTTTAGGGCACCAGGTGAGAAGACACTCCAAGACTTAGGATTCAAGCAAACAAGGCCACAAAACTAAGAACTTTTATTTATATGAGCCACTTTTAGACTTGAATACTTATGTTTTATGAGGCACAAATACCCAGCTTAATCAGAGGATTTTTGATATATATATTATTTTTTCTCTTTTTCTCTTTTTTCTTTTTTATAAGACATAAGAATCTTTGTTTTTGAAACCTAAGTGTGTAAGTGTATAAAGTATGCATATTTTATCAAGGTTAAAATCAAGATTAAATTATTTTTTCAATTTTTCTTCCTAAGCCTAGAAATCAAACAAATAATTTTATTTTGACCAATTATAAGAAATCCTAATTATGATCATCTTATTGCTTAAAATTAACTTAATTTCTTAAAAAAATAAGTCAAAGTATTCTTTTTCTTTTCAAAAAGTTTTAAAGAATGTTATATATATATATATATATATATATATACATATATATATATATACTATATATATATATATATATACATATATATATATATACATATATACATATATATATATATACATATATATATATATATATATATATATATGAGGAATCTGTACCTCAGCCGCCAGCTGAGAGAGACTCTCTTAGCTGGCACAACGTGCCTGAATTTTAACCATAATTTTGGGTACTGGTACCATGGTGGCAGTTTTATATAAGGACTGTGATTAAGGCGCAGTGTTTTTATGAGAACTGCTGCTATGGTCGCAGTCTTTTCTTGGTCGTAGTCTTTCTCTGAAGACTGCGATCAAGGTCACAGTCTTTTTCTGAGGACTGCTACCATGGTCACAGTTCTAATTGCACTGAAAATATATGATTTTTAGGACTGCGACTATGTTACAGTGGAGTGCGACCATGTTGCAGTTAGTTTGCGACCATATTGAAGTGAGAGCTGAGAGAGTCTCTCTCAGCTGGCGGCTGAGGTACATCTCTCTCTCTCTCTATGTGTGTGTGTGTGTGTGTGTGTGTGTGTGTGTGTATATTAGTAAAACCTAAGTTTGTATGTTAGTAAACCCTTCCCCATACCTAACTCATGCATTGTCCTAAATGTATGAATGAAATGCAATAATACATGAAAAAGGAGAAAGAGAAGGAAAATTGTCACCTCAAGGTGGTGGTTCTGGTGGTGGTCTCATTGGGCCAAGCGTTTCTGCCTAATATAGATACTTTAAATTTTCATGGAACTTACCTTTCATGACCTCCTTCCTATTAACATTTTTATACTCCCCAATATGAATAGGATCATGCAAAACCCTAGCATGAAATTTTTTCTGGTTATATGACCAATCTTGGGACTTCATCACGGAGTCATATTGATCTAAATCTTGGTCTAACAATGGAATGTAATTTTGTGAAATGAATTATTTTGGCTCACTAATGAAAGGATAAGGATCGATACTGACTTTGGAATAAAACTTAAATCAAATTTTGGTTCGAGAGTTGGAGTTGGTTCATGATTTTGGTCCAAATAATAGAATTCAAGTTCTTCCCAACAATGGAATGTGACTATGCAAAACAGGTGGTTCATGTTCAAGCTCCATAGGAATAGGAATCAGTGTTGGCTTAGGAATTAAGTCTAAAATGGGTAAGGATACCAGAGTCACCATAGATTCAAAATGTGAAACAGAATCACGACATTGGGAATTAGTGTCATATTCATCTTCAAGTTCAATCTCATTAAAATAAAACTTGCCAATTTGTCAATTGGTTGGTATTGGTCAATTTCAAAATTTTGTAGTGAAACTGAATCTTGGTCATAGTCTTCAAGATACCATGATTCTTGGTTTCTATCAATATAGCTAGAAATATCAGGAATAGTCAAGGATTGGCTAGGGAGGATTTTCTCATTCCTATGAATGTTTTCCAATCGAATAAGTCTTGCTTCTATCATATCGATAGACTGGGTAAAGGAATCTTCGCTCGAAATCAAGGATTCCATACTCTCTTTGAAGTCAACAGGTTCTTCTTATTGTGATTGGACTTGAAAATTAGAGTAGGATCTTGGATTTGGAAATTGTTTGGGAGAATTGAGTCCACTATGATTTGTACTTATCGTGTAGACTCAAGGAAGGCTTCAAAATTTTTTCTAAAGAAGATTTTTCTTCTATAGGTTGGTCTTGATATGGAGTATATGAAGCTATTTGTTGGTAAGATTGTTAATAGTAAGACTCGAGGGAGTTATATCCCCACGACTCGATAAAGGGTCATGATGATTATCCCAATCTTTCTCATAATACTAGAATTGAGGCATATATTGATTCGGATAAGACCAATCCAGTATATTTGGTTGGTTAAACTTATGAAATGTCGAGTTGGTAATATCCGACTTGACAGAGGTTGGGGTGAAATATGATTTGAGTTATATACGAAAAATTATATTATAATCCATTTTCACAAGTGCAGTTTAAATCAAACAAAATAAACAAAGAAAAAAAATCTAGCCTATGTTAGGGTAGACCTTAGACCTAAATGACTCCTAACTGGTTGACTGACCACTGGAGCTATATTACAGCAATCTGACCACAAGTTAATCGTCTAGGTAAGGACAAGACCAGTGGGAAGTACCCATGCTTGAGTAACGGGCCTAATTATGCCAAACCACTATTTTTTGAGGTTTCGCCTCTCAATCCCCAACCTTCGACACTGATTTCACTGGAGTCAAACTCTAACAACTTTTCCTTTAGGTTAATCTCCTACTGAGTTCGAGATGTCCCTAAGGCCAACGTCTACTTAATTTTAATTAGGCTAGGTTAGTGAGTGAGGAGATGGTTTTAAGGTTAAGGAAGGGTAATGACTTTCCCACCTTATGTTGTTGAATGGGTTATACCCTTAGATCATTTTCGTGCTCATGTGGAAGTATATAGGAAAAATAACACCCAAGAAATATAACATGCAAGTGTGCTTTCTAAGCTATATGCAATACAGAAGTACCTTTACTCCAGCAGTCTTCAACAATAATGTAAAATGTAAACGAAATTGACAGATACCCTATAATCCAAAGTCTATACCATTTTTAGCATTTAACAATCACCGAGTTACTATTGAATTAAAATTAGTATATATAATGATTTAAATCTGAAAACTAATAGTTGCAAAGGGTAAACTTTATATTTCAAGTAACCTGTAAGAAAGCAGGTTAGTAGTCCCTCCACAATTGCTGCACAAACGCGGCTTTTACTGTATTTTCACGGCAGCATTATGGTGCCCTGATCTCTGCTTTTTAGAACAGAGGCTCAGGGTAGCAATATATCTAATGCTGCTGTTATTTTTTAGAATCCTACCCCTGCACATAAAACAGAGAAGAAAAAGAGTTAAATCGTTAGAGTAAGTAAAAAAAAAGAAAACTTACTGTCTCGCTAAAATTATGATCGAGCCAAACCTGCACAGAAAAATACAGAGTTTAGGAATAGTGCCAGGTCCTTAATGGTACCGCTATAACAAGTGGTTATGCGGGTCATGATCCACAGTGAGGGACTGTGATGGAAGCAATTAAGTAATTTGTTTCTTTTAATTTACAAAAATCGGTTTAAAAGTCTTCTTTTTTTTTTAAAAAAATGAAGCTATGTTAAGTTTGACAGATGTGAAAGATAGAAGATGATTTGAAATTGTTTTAAATTAAAAGAGTTATTAAATTAAAAAGAGAAAGAGAAGAAGAAAAAATAGAAGTGGAAAAGCATTATTTTTAGATGCGTGATTCTAAACTAATGAATAAAAAAGAAAATAAAAAAGTACTTACCTCTTTTTTTGAATCGTATTGAAGAATTACCTTAAAATAAAGTGAAGCAGTAGAAAAGAATAAATGAAAGTAGAGCTTCGGCTAGATCGAGCACAGCGAAGAAAAGTGAGAAACTTTCATTGATTGTCACCTTTAATACTTGAGAAAGGATTACAATAGCGTCACTCAACAATTACTCTTCCTCTTTTTTAATCATGTAACTCTCTCTAACCTAAGCTATAGAGAAAATAAAATTACATTATAAAAAGAAAGAAGAGAACTAAATAAAAGAAATAACGTAACTCTAACTCTCTGATGGAGTGGTGACCGTTCTCAATCTAATTTGCTGGTATTTATAAACACAAATGCAAGGAGAAAGGAGTAATCAGATAGGGGGAGCAAACGCTCCCCCTAATTCAAATAACCAGTCACGAAAACACGAATTGGGCTGCGTTTCCATGGCCAGATCCTAGCCATTAGTCCAGGGTCTAGGGGCACTCCCCCATGGATCTTTGTTCTTTCCTTTAATCCTCTTAGAATTTCAGATTCTGTTCTGGATTTGATGATACCAATTGGGCTTTCAAAAATTCCATTTTTACTTGAATTTTACTTAATATTATCTTATCTGATATACTCAATCTTTAGAAAAGATTACTTCTAGAACCTCTGAATTTGAATAGATCCCCGTTGATTTGAATTTTTGGATTTAATTGGATAGGATTTGTACTTATCTTCTCTCTATCATATCCTGCATGAATTTGACATTAAGACAAGTGTAATGTAGAAATTATTATAGAATAATGTAGGAGTGCAATAATAATTAAGCAATATATGTGTCCAAATAATTTTCATGATAGGATCTTGCATGATTCTATTCATATTGGAGATTATAAAAATTTAAAGAGAAAAGAGGTAAATAAAGGTGGGTTCCATGTACCACCACATTATCTTGATTGGCTAGTAACGCTTGGCCCAATCCGACCACCACTGGAATCACTGCTTTGAGGTAACATTTTTCTTCTCTTTCTTCTTTTTCATGCATTTATGCATTCATTCATACATTGAGGACAATACATGAGATAGGTGTGAGAGAGGGTCTAACATAACATAGGTTTTCTTTTTATTTAGAAAAATTTAACATTTTCTTTGTTTTTAAAATCTTTTTAAAAAGAGAAACAATATTTTGACTTATTTTTTGTAAGAAATTAAGTTATTTTAAGGAATTGGAGAATCATAATTAGGATTTCTTATACTTGGTCAAAATAAGATTATTTGTTTGATTTCTAGGGTTTGGAAGAAAATTTGTAAAAGTAATTTAGTCTTAATTTTTACCTTAATGAAATATGCATCTTTTATACACTTACACACTTAGGGTTCAAATACAAAGATTCTTATGCCTTATAAAAAAAAGAAAAACAAAAAATATATCAAAAATTCTTTATTAAGCTGGGTATTTGTGCCTCATAAAGCATAAGCATTCACGCCTAAAAGTGGTTCATCTTAAAAATAAAAATCCTTATTTTATGGTCTTGTTCTGCTCGAGTCCTTGAGTCCTTAAGTCCTTGGGACATTTTCTCACCTGGTGCCTTAAGACCGTCCGGTTTGAGAGTCACCACTAAATGTTCGTTACATGGGCAGATTAGAAAACCTAATAGAACTAAGAGTAATACCACCAAAGAAAATATGAAAATAAGACATAAGAGTTAGAGTTAAAGAATCCCGAGTCAAAATTTCACTATCACAAAGGTGCGTATGACTTAGGGTAAAGTAATAGACTAGATGAAAAATATAGTTTGACTCTTTATCTTGATTGATAACAAGTTTTTAAATAAAGACTAGGAATGAAAAATTTAGTTTTCCTATAACTTATAGATTACTTAAACTCTTACAATAATACTTCAAATATTTTCTCTCTTTTTTAAAATACTTTTCGAAAATACTAACATTTTATTTCTCTTTCTTTATGAATTTTGTGGGTGTAATCCACTAAAAACCCTCACGAGAGAAAATTCATCCTTTAGGGGTAACTTAGAGGTTTAACGGCTTGTTGTATATGCTAAGTGCAACCATGATTCCTACGAAAGTGAGTTAAACTAGGTTAGTTTTGTTTTTCTTTTTATTTGTTTTGCTCGAGGACGAGCAAAAGATAGGTGGGCGGTGTGATCGGTCACTAATATTGTATATTTATTATCACATTCTCATATTATTTTGTTTAATAAACTCTGCCATTTAATTATCTTTTTGTCTAATTATTTGCCGGGCCTTTACTAAATGAAAGTGGAGAGAAAATGAGCCCAAAAACCCACTGAAATTCAGATTAAATCAAAATTAAGAATGAGAGCAAATATTCAGTTGAAGATCAGAGCAAATCAGGGAGATAAAACTAAATGAAAACCCGTTAAATTCAGAATTTTATGAATCCATTTCGGTTAGCTGAAGATGAATACTGATATCGTCAAATCCACAGCTCAAATGAGAAATCAAATAGATAAATGGATGAAACATCAAACCAGGGACCTGCACCCTCCAGATCTGGCCATATTATGCCACGGATCTGCTACATTTCTTGTGGATCCGCCGCATTCAGTTGAGATACAGGGAGCGTTTGCTCCCTCTATATTCAGACGCTCTCCCCCGTTGTGTTTTTGCTATAAGTAAATGCAAATTCTGAGGCCAGATGGAACAATTAGGCAGAAATAGATTCTTAGGCCAATTTTTGTTCTAGTTTAGTGTAGGTTTTTATTTTATTTTCATTTAATTTTTAGTTTTCATATATGTAATTCAGAGAAGATCAGAATTTCATAGGAGGATGAGAGTGAAGCTTGTACTGAGAGTGATACCAGTGTAAGTTGTTTTTCTCTTCTTTTATTGTTATCACATTAAATCTAAAGTTACATTTTTTTAATATTTTTCTTTATTTTTGTGTTCTTCTTCTTCTTTTTTCTTCTCTTCTTTTGGTACAATGCAATCCAAGTGAGTCTTATAGCATCAAAGAGTCTTACCTTTGCGATGCCACTGATATCTCATGATGATGGATTCTATTCTCAGTCTGTATCATTTCATACTTGTATCGTCTTGATGATGTAATGTGAAATAGACGGGAATCAACTCTTATTGCTATGCACCGATCGCCTTCATTTCAAGGTAACATCATAGCCAAACATTCAAAGTAAGCATTTGGCTAAAAGAGGTAAATATTTATTTTAGTTTTTTTCTTTTCTTTTAATCTTTTAGTTTAAATCACTTTCAATCACCAACTCTTTTCTTTACTCTTTTCATTTGTTTACTTCAACTATGTATTCTACTTTTGATAATCACCAACTCCTAGTATCTACCACCTTCACCAACTAATATAGATTTTTCTTTTTCTTTCTAAAGAAAAAAGAAGATTTTAACCATTTTTATTGAACTAAAAGAGAACTTAATAAAAGCTTCCAATGCAAGTCCTTTCTTGTGGATCACGACCCGCATAGTCACTTGCTATCGCGGTATCATTGAGTAACTTACACTTTTTATTCTGTATCTTTAAACTTCTATATTTTTTGTGCAGGTTCTTACTCAATTAGTAATAGTGGCATGTCTCCAATCTACATTTCGCCTTTGTCATTCGGCGAGTCAAGATTCAGTATCGCGATGACCTCGATCGAGCCAAATTTCATTGAAGAAGGTTCTCGTGACGCATTTTAGCAGATCCTTTTCACTGTTTTCGTATTCATATCTGAATTCGGTAATCAGCTACAAGTCTGAGTATCATGGCTAGCTAAAACCAACGGTAGTTAGTAAAGGCACACCAAATTCATTGATAGCTGAGGGTTTGCTAAAAATCCTAAGGGACCTAATCCCATCCTCTGACTTTTCCGTATGTAATTGTGACATGGCTTCAGTCGCATCCTTCTCTTTTCGATCAGTCGAAGCCCGACTTCATAACCCGTTTGTTCAGATATTCAGATAACTGACTAAATGAGTTTATCTGATGACTTATCAAGCCGAACACATTGAAGAAGGCTCGAGATGCATTTTTGCAAACCTTTTTCAATGTTTCCACATTCATTTAAAAATATGACAATCGATCGATTAATAGATAGTTGGAACCACTCTATCGAATTTTTCTCGTGGTATACAAATGATTATTCCCTCTAGAGAGAGTCAATTTTAGGAGTATTATTCTCCTATCCCCAGTGGAATTGCTTTATTTCCTAAACAAATTTTAGAAGCACTCTCTCCTATTCTCTGGCAGAATTCTGTAGCAATATTCTCACATTTGCAAAGAACGGTCAATTCCACTAAAGTCTCTTCCCAATTCCCGTCCATGAAATAATAGGACCACATAAAACTATAATCATTTTCACAATGAAATGAATTACAGATCAAGTCAGTCACGTTATTAATCTTCTGACAACAAAATTTTCAATATATCCCCAGCGGATCGAAACTCCACCTGTCATTCTTCTCATAGAATGGCAGGCTCACTCAAATTATTGTTACATTAACAGTACATGAACCCTTCTCAAGTTAACATAACACCTCTGACAAGCCACTTTTATCCCCAATTGGAGAAATATTCACGATCACTTCGGATAAAATCCCCTTCTAAATTCCCCAGCAAGGAATTTGCATCCTATCTTCCCTAGTTTGTGAAGGTTCACCTAGATGGGGGGTGAATAGGTGATGGCTAATCTAATGGTCACTTAATGCCAAATGATGCAAATAATGCGGAAGCTAAAAGCAATTATGACCTAATTAAATCTTTTACACTAAACACCACGTATAACCAAAGAGAGTTGCCGAATTCCCCGTGAAGGGCTCTGGACAAACTCCTCTAGATTCCCCTTGAATGGGTTGAGGTGCCGCGTTGTCTCTCTTGGTTGAATACAAGTGTTAGCAAACAAACCCAAGCAAGTATATCAATTTAAGCACACAAGTATATCATGCATATAAAGATAGACAATAATTGAATGCAAGATATAAACAAGTAAGGGAGAGAGAGAGAGAGAAAAGGCAATTGCAAACACAAGGGTATGTTTCGAGGTTCGAGCACACTTGCTCTACATCCCCGCCTTCGACACACGAAGGATTTCCACTATGCAAGATCCAATGGATCTCTCCTCGGTGCCGCAACACCTACAAGCCCTCGGACTCTCTAGTCCCTTACACACCGCAAGCCCACCGGCTCACCGAGGCCGCACCTCAATCACGAAGAGTTCGCACCCGAACCCTAAACAAACCACGAGCACACTTGCCCGTCTCCTCAAAGAACAAAGAAAGAATCTTTGGTGATCTAAACACTTTGATCACCAATAAAAACTCTCACTACAACACTCCTATAAGATGAATAGCTCAATGGATGCTCAAGTATTTGTGTGAGAAAACAAGGAAAGAATCGTTGGTGAAAAACTCAAGAAATCTCTTTTACACACTCTAAATAAAACTCCCTTTGGATTGGAAGTATTAGCTCTCTATTTTGTGGAGAAAAATTCTTCTGAAAGAATAGGAAAAACTGGCTCTAAAGGTCTCCAAAATCTTGTTGAAAACAGTCAACAAACCCTCAAATATATAGGCTGTCAAAAACTAGCCGTTGGGGCTTTGTCAGAACTGCCGGTCGACCGGTGGGGTCGACCGCCAACGGTCAGAAATCAGACCGTTGGAGCCACGGTCGACCGCCTGGGTCGACCGACCAACTGGAGCTGAGAGTCTAACTCTCTGTCGGTCGACCCGTACGGTCGGCCGAACTTTCCGGAGAGCTCTGCTCTCTGGAGCGGTCGACCGGCACGGTCGGCCGTCCTCCAGTACACAAAGGCGTGCACGTTTGTGCACGTCGATCGACCGGTCCGGTCGGCCGACTTCAGTATCAGTCGACTATAAAGGTAGTAAGTCGACTTATCCGAAGCCTGAAACAGTTTTCTGGGATTAAAAAGTTAGTCTTTTTGGTTCAAATAAAATCCCATAAAATACTTAAAAATCTACAAAAATAGTTTAACCAATATATTTTGATATACAAACATGCTTGCACAAAATCAAGGCATGTTATAAAAGATTGGACTATTTTTGTAACTTGAAAATATTTGGCTCATGATAAAAACTGTATTTTCCAAAACATGTTTTTCCAAAACATCTTCAAATAAAAACTAGATATTTTGAACTCATTAAAGCATAGTGTGTATGGATATGATCCACTACACAAATAAGATGAAATATCTAAGTTTTTGACATTAAGCTCTAAACTTGGTTTTGGTTAAAAAGATATGTAAGCATGAAAACCAAAATCCAAATAGTATTTTCTAAACTAGAAAATCTTTTGTAAAACAAAACTATCAAGAGTGTGTGTGTATATGTACTTGAGCAATCCACCACTATTCTATCCTTTACATTTTATCTAAAATAAAAACAAAATCTTATACCTAGACACAAGTCTTCATCTTCTTGAAGTCTTCACTTGAAGGCTTCTCATCTTCTTGACTTGGTCCAAGCTTGATCCAAAAGCTCCTTGGATCACACCGTGCTAGCTCCAAATCTTGACATTTTATCCTTTGTTGAGCTATGCACCTACTAAGATCTTGATAATGAATCTGTCACTATTTAAACACAAGATCATTAGTAAACATAACTTCATGGGTTGATCATCATCAAAACTAGGGTGATAGGCCTTTGGGCCAACAGTTTGATTGTCACGTTAATGCTTATCTCTGACAATTCTTTAAAGCATTCCCCTACGAAATCTATGGGAATACTAGTTTCCTCCTAAAACCTTCATGGAATTCCTTTTAAGTCCCTCACGAGTTTTTAATAGATTCCCCTTTGAGTCTCTTAATACCCTTATCAGTCCTCAGTGGACCATCTGGTTGTCAAGTTAACATAATGCTTCTAATAATTTCTTCTAAAAAACTCCTACAAGAAAACACTAAATTCTCCACAGAGTATCAGATCACATTCCCCAGTGGAATAACTCTTTCTTGCCGTCATGTCCCAACAATGACTTCTGAATGACAAAACTTTAAGCTTGGTGATTTCTCAATTGGTTATGTCTATGTTACCTCTGAACTGATAGACAGCCGAGTCTTACCTTTTAGTTCGGTAGGAACTACTCTTTTGCCATTATGTCCAGTTTGCCCTCTGAATGGCAAGGCTTTCAGTTTAATGTTTCTTAATTGGTTATGTCCAGTTTATCACCTCTGAACTAATATGTACCCAGATCTCTTCCCCTCTATGGTACTCAAACTATCATGTTTAGTTTGCCACCTCTAAGTAGACGGGTTCATAACCTTATTCTCCTTTTTCCCGTCAGGGTCGGGTGTTCTTGCTGTCAAGTTAGTCAATCACCTCTGAACAGCGAATAGCAAGCTTGATGTCTCTTAGTTGGTCATGTCTAGTTTATCATCTTTGAACCAATAGGTGTCCAGATCCAATTTACTTTTGTAGTCTCTAGTGGACTAGCTATCATGTTAACATTATGACCTCTGGCAGTGGATTCGAAATTTAGTGTGTCTTAGTCTATCATATTCAGTTTATCACCTTTGTATAGACGGGTCCCTAAAATTGGGTTCACTTTCTTTTTGTCGTTATATCCAGTTCGTCACCTCTGAACTGTAAAATTCGGAGCTTGGTGGCTTCTCAATCGGTTATGTCCAGTTTACCTCTAAACTGACAGATAGCCAAGTCTCGCTCTTTAGTCCAGTAGGGATTATTTTTACTTTCATGTCTAGTCTATCACTTCTAAATGGTAGGGCTCTCCCAATCGGTTATATCTAGTTCGTCACCTCTAAACCGATCGATGTCCGACTTTCATTCGTTAGTCCTTTATGGACTTCTTTTGCTATCATGTTAGTTAATCACCTCTGAATAGTAAGAGCTCTGAGTTTGATGGTTTCTCAATCGGTTATGTTCGTCAATCATCTCTGAACTGATAGATAGCCAAATCTCATCCTCCCGTCCAGTTTGTCACCTCTGAATGACAAAATTTCTGAGTCTGATAATTCCTAATCAGTTATATCTAGTTTGTCACCGCTGAACTGATGGATTTCAGATCTCACCTCTCACCCCCAGTTTAGTAGGGAATATTTTATTGTTGTTATGTCCAATCAATCATCTCTGAATAGCAAACTCCTTTTCTAGTGAATCCTAACATGTCACGTCTAGTCATTCATCTTTGAATAGACAGATTCCTAGACCTACACCCTTTTATCTCTAGTGGATTTTCTTTCCTTGATTAACTTTGTCATGTTTATAACCTTTAAATAATGTTAATCTTGGTTTTAATTCCATCTTTTACTTGGTGAAATTTCACCCCTTCAATTCTTTTCAAAGAACTTGCATGTTAATTTTTCTCACATGGAAAACTTATAAGACAGACAAAGGACGCAAAAGGAAGATAAGGGCACCAGACAAGTCATTGATCAAAAAGTAGATTTTATTGATTAATGAAAAAGTACAATAAAGGAAGATGCAAGGTTACAAATCAAAGTTGTCTCTTATAAGATTTGATCTTTACCTCAAGAGCAACAACCTGTTCTTTCTCTCCTCTTCAGCCTTTAGCAAGGCCTGTGGCTTCAAATCTTCTCGGTTGAATGTAGCCATCATCTCCAAGCAAGATTTTAGCTCTTCCAAAACTGTCCTCTTCTCTGCCTCCGACTATTGGATCTGGATGCTTTCAGCCGTCATCTCTTCCAATCAGATGGTTTCATCTTGACCCATTGGCTCAGTTTTAGAGAGGAGGTTGGCCTTTGTAATCATCTCTCTCGCATTCTTGATCTGACTCCAAGCAAAGTTAAGCACTTCACTGGAGATGGCCATTGCCTCTGCAACCTCAGCCTCCTGAGCCTCTAGGGATTTAAGCTCCTGAGATACAGCCTCTATCTCCTGAGACGTCTTTAGATAATTCTTCTTTGCTCCGCTAGATGTTCCAATTCAGCTTCCACCAAGGGAGTTAGGTCAACTACCTCAGATTATTCCATTCGTCGATGTCCCTTTCAAGATTGTTGACCACTTCTTCTAAGGACTCAACTTCAGTAACCCCTCCAACATCTCAAATATTTTCTATCGCTCAAGAGGAAATGACTCTCCAATAAGCAAAAGAAGTATGTATGCTCTTCAAAATCATGGGAAGACAGCGCTTCAAGCTTTTGTAGAAGCCTTCCATGAGCTCTCTGATGAATTCTTTCTAGAAATTAACCTCGATCGGTGGAAGGGCAATGGATGCAGGAGGGTTTTGCTGAGGTGAGACCATCATGGATGGATCTGGGATGGCTAGGGCTATAGCTATTGGAGCAATCCTTGGAAAAGGAGTTTTCAAAGGAACATCCTCCAAGAATCGGAAGCCAAGAATAGGGATCAGCCCAACTGTGAGCATTGACAAACTAGCTTCGGTGATCTCCACCAAGTCAGAAGCCAAGGGGCTAGAAAGAGCTAGCAGGATCAAAGACAACTCCGTCTCAGGCTCAGGCTGATCTCCACCTAGCACTGATACTATCAGAGCAGGAGAGTAAGGTTCAATCTCAATCGTTGCCATCAGCAAGTCTCCTAGTGTGGCTTGTTGTTGAATAACTCTTTGATGAACAATGCCCAACAATTGGGGATCAATCATTGGTGGAGTCACTTCCTCCTCTTGTTTAGGCTTTGACATTACGGAAGGAGCAACTTCTGCGGGAGCTTCTGCAAATTTTTTTGAATTTAGCAACAGATATAGAAAAACATGTGCTAAATTCAAAACACTACAATTCTTATCTGCAGAGGCCAAGTTGGTGATGTTAACCTCTGATTTCGCTACCTTACTGTGAGGAGTTTCAATAAAGACAGGCTCGGCAGTGGTGACGTGCTCGATCACAGCAGTTTCAGCAGTAGGAAGAACCTCAGGAGCAGGCGTCTCTATCAGAGCAATCGGGAGAGGGATATCCTCCACAGGAGTAGGGTCCCCATACCCTCAGCAGTTACCTCAATTTGGGTAGAAGACCCAATTTCTGGTATGTCTTTAATGGAGACCTCAGAGTTGAGGTTGTCATCCACATCGTCTGTACGACGTGGGAAGAGAGCATCTCATGTATCTTTATTCTCTTCATCTATGTTCCAAGACTTAGAGTTAGTCACGAAAATGGATAACTAAAATAGAAAAATCTGATCTTATCTGTGATCAGTACAAATTGCACTGAAGATATGCTTGTAGGCTGTCTAAAAATCATAAAGACAAGCCACCAAAACGCAGAGATTCAAGATCAAGGCGCGTTGGCTCAACGCCCGCGTCTCCGCATCAAGGCGCGTTGGCTCAACGCCCGCGTCTCAGCATCAAGGCGCGTTGGCTCAACGCCCGCGTCTCCGCATCAAGGCGCGTTGGCTCAACGCCCGCGTCTCAGCAACAAGGCGCGTTGGCTCAACGCCCGCGTCTCAGCAACAAGGCGCGTCGGCTCAACGCCCGCGTCTCAGCAACAAGGTGCCCCCACCTTGGTTGTAACTACCCCGATTATGGCGCCATCCACCGCCCATGTAGCGGGGAAGTTGGCCCTCATCGTGGAGCACTTTTAGGGGGCACGATCACCCCCTAAAAACCATATAAATAGTCCCGTCACTATTGAAGAGGGGAGGATTTTTGGAGAAGGAAAAAAAAGGAGAGATCATCGACAGAGAGAGAGAGCTCGACTCTTCAAGCCAGCTTGCTGCGTACAAGTTGCTCTTCGCCTACCTTCTCTTTTAGAGTTTTGGTGGACGGGGCTGAGTTACTCCTTCTACCTGCCAAGGAGAAGATCCCTCGACGGTATTGACGGTCATCTGGTCAACGGAGAACAAGATTCACTCTCCACCGCCACACGAAGAACCCAGCACTAAACAAAGGGGGAATTCAAGATTCAATATTCTCCCTCCCTTGTAACCGGAAGATTAGCCTGTTGTAACCTTTCATCTGATTCAAGGAAAAGTTGCTCCAGTCCGCTCATCGACAGTCTTCCGCGTCCAACAAGAGATGGCGACCCGCTGGGGAAAACGTTTGTCATTGACGAACAAGCCGTGGTGCAGGATGATCTCCTCCGTAGGGGGAAAATGGTCGAGACACTTGTTGTGGAGTTCGACCAGGCGAAGTATGAAGAGTTTCTCTCTTCTGGCTCCAAGAGCCCAAAGACCAGCGTCTGTCGCAGGGTCTCGGCGGGGAATGGCCTCGAAGCCCGACCTGAAGCTCTCTTGGGCGCCGCTGCTGTTGCCCACTGTGCCCAGCAAAGTTCACGCGTCAACGCCTCTCAGAAGGCCCGCGCGATCCCAAGCACAGTTGCTGTTGCGACCAACTCCGGCGCACAGAAAACCCGCGTCAGCGTCTCTCAGGAGACCCGCGTGGTTAAACTCCCTGATGTTCAACATCAGGATGTTGTTGGTTTCTCTCCACCTCCTCGACGCAACCGGAATGCTGAGCGTCGACAAAGGAGACGTGCGCGTCAACTGCAAGTTGGAACCGTTGGTTGTCCAACTGAAGCTGGACGCAACGTACAGTCTCGCGCCTTGCCCGCGTCACGTCCAGTACGTGAAATCCGCGTTTGGCGGCCCAAGCGCGCAACTCCTCAAGTTGAGTCCTCTGAAGACCAACTTACCAAACGCCAGAATGAAGCTTCTGCGTCTCGTCAAACGCAGGAAGCACGCACCCAGAGACGAGGCGCCCTGCAGCCCACTCTCTCTCACGCAGCTCAGCCCGGACGCACCAGGCAGCAACGCAATACTCGCGTCTCATCTCAACAGAGACGCCAGACGCGCGTTCCACAGTCACGACGCGGAAACCGCGTCCCTGAAGTCTGCGTCCATTCTGCACAGCACATGGATGCCTCCCGTCTTCGACGTTGTGAGGCTAGTCTCTTTGATCCCTCTTCCATGGATTTGAGGGATTATCTGACAAAGAAAAGAAGTGCCCACCAGGTCACTTCATCTTGCTGCTGCCAACGGCTTATCTCCATGCTTGCGGAGTGTCGTTGCGGGTCGAGTGTGCACCAGCAGTCCTTGGCCGGACAACTGACCTCGATTCCCCCGTCAGCCAAAAGAAGGCGCTCCCATAGAAGGAGAGTCTTCTCTGACATTGAATACCCGGAGCTTACTGCGAACATGACAAGCAGGAGCAAGGAGAAATAACTTGCAGTCAGCTCAGATGAGTCCGAGTCTGACTCTGAACCGGAAGGGGTGTATCGACACACTTGCACCCGGACGGGGGCCATTCCCCCAATTGACTATAATGCCTTAGCCCACGACATTAGAGCGAATGATTCCCACTCCGCCGTAGTGGAATCAGGGGCTTCGAACTCTTCCGTCGAGAAGGAGACCTCTGCCTACATGACAGGCACTCCTGAGGAGACGGCAAGACGTATAGAGCAGGTCCAGAAAGCACAAATGGACATGATTATTTCCCAGCAGGCGTCGATTGACTCCCTCAAGCAGGCGATTGCACAACTGCTGGAAGACAGGAGGAAATCTCCTCCTAGGAGGTCAAAGGGCAAAGGGAGAAAGGGAGGAAGCTCATCTTCCGAACCTTCTGAGGAGGCGCGACGATCTACTTCAAATTCGTCCAAATCTTCGTCACACGACCCAGAAAAGGCTCATACTAAAAGAATGAGTCAACTGGAGCAACGCCTCAATACCCTTGCCAGTCGCAAAGACCTCCAAGAAGTTGGAGTGGTCCGGCCCTATCCAGCTGAGTGGGATCTAGTCCCGTACCCTCCTAAGTTCAAGGCTCTAACCCTCCAAGCCTTCGATGGGAAGGGGTCCCCTAATCAGCACATCTACTACTTCAAATCCCAAACCGGGAATGTAGTAGATAATGACGCCATCCTGGCGCGACTATTCATCGGCACCCTGAAAGGGTTGGCCTTTGAGTGGTTCATGAAACTCCCGGAAGGTTCTATCAAGAACTGGGGCGACTTGGAGAAGCTGTTCTTAACACGCTTCTTCGAAGATGACTCCGAGGTCACAATGCCCACCCTGTTAGCCACGAGACAGCGAAAGGGAGAGTCCGTCAAATCTTTCGTGGAAAGATTTCGGAACGTGGCACTCCGGTGTCCAAGCGGTATGACCCAGGCCACCCTGGTGGAAACATGCCGCCACAACCTCCAAACCTCACTCCTTGCTCAAATAGGAGTTGCTGAAAGCCACACCTGGAAACAATTAGTCCAACAAGGTGAACAGGCTGAGGAGATTGTCGCCCGCGTCCGAGCGGAGGAAGGCAAGCCGCGGCCGGAAAGGTCGACAAGGCGTGCACCAGCGCCAGACACCTCCCTCCAAACAAAGCGGAAGGATAATTTGGCAACAGAGACCAAATCTCCCGCCAAACCTCAAACAGGTAAGGCGAGTGGCTCTTCAAGCCAACCCCGGCCAACAAGCAGTATTCCTTCAAGGAGGAACACGTCGACTCGCTCTTCAAGCTACTCAACAAGAGCAATCGACTGAAGCTCCCTGAAATTAGGCGCCCGGAGGAAGTCGGCAAGACCGACAATCCCAACTACTGCATGTACCACAGGATGTTGGGACATCCTACCAAAAGCTGCTACGTCTTCAAAGACATCCTTCAGGCTTTGATTGACGCGGAGGTGCTAAAGCTCCGACCAGAGCAGAAGAAGGTCACGGCTAATGTGACGTCGGTTCTCCAGTTCGGGAGACAACCTCCAACGCCTGCGGGGGTAACTCCTATTCCAAGGGGAGAATTAAGAGTGGTCAACACAGACCCTCACCAGCAGCAGGAGAAGGGCTTGGTACCCGTCCCTACGCCTCAAGGGGAAATTATATGGGTCCACCCCAACCTAGTGGACAACCAGCAGTGGACTACTGTAACCAACAGGAAGTCCAAAGGCAAGGCAAAAGCTTCGTCCTGCCATGTGGTATGTGCTTCCTCCCGAGAAGCAGAGGATGATGTTCCCTCACTGACTGATTCAGAAGAGGAAACAATAGTCTTGGCCGCAGAGCCCAACCAACCAATGACGGGGACTCGTTCAGGACAGCCCTACTTGAAGCAATACGGCGAAGTGGCGGCAAACCCTCCACAACCGGCTGCAGAGCCAACTAGGCCCTCCACGAAGCCACCTGTGGAGAAGCAGAAAGAGACTCGATTCTCTCGAGCCCTTCAAAGAGGCATCGCGGAAGGGTCTTCGGCACCTTACCGCTTTGATGTCCTGGCTCAGCTGGCCAATATACCGGCACGCATTACCTTGTATGAACTTCTTAGACTGTCAAAGTCGACCAGGGAAGCTCTGCAAGAAGCTCTGGCAAATGCTGAGGTCTTCATGACCCAGGTACCAAAGGAAGAAGATGTAGAGGATTGCCTCCACACCTCCCAGAATACCCCCTGCATCACCTTCACGGCAGATGATATGCAGGTCAAAGGGAAGCATGATCGACCCCTGTACTTCACAGGTTATATCGGATCATCTGAGGTGAACCGCATTCAGGTAGATCCAGGGTCCGCATTGAGCATCATGCCTCGCCGAGTCATGCAACACCTCGGCATCCCTACTCACCGTCTGAGCCCTACACAGACGACCATCTACGGGTTCAATGCCAATGGCACCCGTCCGATGGGGAAAATCAAGCTCAAGTGCCAGATTGGGAGCCTCAAATCGGAGGTGACGTGCTACGTCATCGATGCCGACACTTCCTACAATCTGCTGCTGGGACGACCATGGATTCACCGCAACTCCATCGTTCCCTCCACTCTTCACCAAGTCATGAAATACATTGACGCGAGTGGGAAGGTGCAAACGTTGGTTGCCGAAAGGTATCCGTTTAAGGGGGTCGAAAATTATTTCACGGACTCCCTCCTATATCAGGATCCGGTGGATGAAACCCCGCACCTGGAGGTGCCAGACTCTGGTAATGAGGCTGACACTGAGACCGAGCAAGAAGAGTGCTTGTGGAAGTTGGAACCACTTGTAAAGAGCACTAATAAGCTCGATGTTGATAATACCACCGACGATGCAGGCGGCTGGTATATTAATGAGAATTTAGACTTTGAGTACTTTTCTGCGTGTGCATCCGATTCAATACCATCGGATACTAGTACCGACGTAGACGATGACATCTGGTCGGCAATGGATGCTTTGACATCATTGCATGTACCAGTAAAATCATCTTTCGGACATACCAGGATAATGGTGATGCGCAGGAATCTATATTCATGGTTCCGACAAGACGAAAAGACCAAAACCAATCCTGTTTGGGCGAATGACGACTGAACCAACGCCCCGTGAAAAATCAGAAAGTGAGGAGGAATCCCCTCGGCTCAGTCATTATGAACCAAAAACGCTCAAAATGATGAAATGCATGGGGTATGACCTAACCAACAGACCCGGGTTGAACTTCGGCAAAGGAAGAAGAACGCTACTTCACTCCTTTGTGCCGAAAGGGAAGGCCCCCGATTATTATCATCGGACGCGCAGGGGGTTGGGCTATGTATCAACTCCGGTCCCATCAGCCTCCGATTCTCAAGAATCGTCGAGCAACGATTACTCTTCAGACACATCATCTTGGGAGTCAGATGTCAGTGTCGGCAACATCTTCAAGGAACTTTCAGTGAACATGGTTTCGACAAGCCACCTGGAAGATGGAAATGAAGAAATGATCCAATCTGATACAGATCCTTGGATCAAACATTTAAATGCTCTTTGGGATACCCGCTTTGAACAGCGTGAGCTACCCACAGAAGACAAGGTTGTTCAGATCAACCTAGGAGATGAGGCTAACCCTAAGCCCATCTTCATAAGTGACGGCCTGTCACCTTCAGAGGAAAGATCTAATATCTCTTGTACAAGAGTATATAGACGTCTTCGCCTGGAATTATGAGGACATGCCAGGACTTGATCCTCAAGTGGTCATGCACCGCCTCAACATCAATCCGGACGTAAAACCTGTCAAACAACAGCAACGACGGTTCCGTCCCGAAATAATGGAAGCAATTCAATCAGAAGTTAGAAAACTCATAGATTCTGGATTCATCCGGGCAGAACAACATCCCGACTGGGTAGCCAACATCGTCCCCGTCGCCAAGAAGAACGGGAAGATCCGGATCTGCATCGACTTCCGCGATCTAAACGAGGCCTGCCCCAAGGACGAATTCCCATTGCCAATCACAGATGTCATGATTGACAATACTTGTGGATTCGAACGAATGTCCTTCATGGACGGATTCTCAGGATACAACCAAATCAAATGTATCCTGATGATGAAAAGCACACCTCCTTCAGGACACCCCTAGGAGTGTATTGCTACACACCGTCATGCCCTTCGGACTGAAGAATGCAGGGGCAACATATCAAAGGGCCATGAATGCCATTTTTCATCAGCAAATACGCAAAACGGTGGAATGTTATGTTGATGACATCGCGGTAAAAAGCCGCGCTAAAGGCGATCACGTAGCAGACCTGAAGGTGGTCTTCGACATCATGCGGGCTCATCAATTGAAGATGAATCCCACCAGTCCTTCCTGGGGGTAGCCAGTGGCAAATTCCTAGAATTTGTTGTGACTTCCACAGGAATCCATTTGGACCCGGAAAAGATCCGCGCTATCCAGGAGATGCAACCCCGAAAAGCCTCAAGGAGCTCAGGGGATTACAAGGACGATTGGCGTACATCCGCAGGTTCATCTCAAACCTTTCCGGAAGATGCCAACCCTTCACTAAGCTGATGAAGAAGGGTGTCTCATTCATTTGGATGACGCTTGCCAACAAGCGTTCGAGGAAATCAAGCAATACCTCACCCAACCACCAGTCCTTGCAGCTCCAGTATCCGGAAAGCCGTTTCTGGTGTACGTCCGAGCGATGGATCATTATTTGGGAGCTCTACTAGCTCAGAATGACGATCAGGGACATGAGCAAGCAATCTACTATCTAAGTAGAACAATGATCGGAGCCGAACATCGGTATAACCCGATCGAGAAGGAATGTTTGGCACTGGTGTTCGCTATCCAGAAAATGCGACACTATCTGGTAGGCCAAACTATAAATGTCATATCAAAAGTCAACCCTCTGAGGTTACTTATGACTAAACCTTCATCGCTAAATGGCCGGCTGGCAAAATGGGCCATGTTGCTATCCCAGTATGATATGCACTTTCTGCCGCAGAAAGCCATTAAGGGACAAGCGGTGGCAGACTTCCTAGCTGAACACCCAGATCCGAGGGCAGTCAAACTCTACGAGGATCTCCCAGATGAAATTGCCGAAGCCTACCTGACTCAGACATCGTTCGAAAGTCAAGTGTGGCAACTTTTCTTCGACGGTGCATCAAGGACAAGCCCCAAGGACATGTAGTGGCGGGGGTAGGAGTAGTACTTGTCTCCCCACAAAATTATGTGATACCCCGAGCTGTCTCACTAACGGAGCCTTGTTCCAACAATGTGGCGGAATACAATGCTCTATTGATTGGGATGCAGCTCGTCGATGAGATTGGCGTTAAAAATCTCGAAGCATACGGTGACTCTAACTCATCGTCAGTCAAATTCGCGGGGAGTACGAAGTCAGACATGAGGACTTAGTACCCTATTACAATGC